>KV458861.1:0-142189 GCA_001662605.1 Pseudogymnoascus sp. 05NY08
ATACGATACCTTCCTGCCTCCTGACTTGGTTCCCTGGACTCCCGTGAGACCCTTGGGCCTACGCTTTACAGTTATAAGGCTCTTATACACGTCAAACCACCCCCTCAACACCTCTTTTGTTACCCTATTCATCCTTTGTGCCTTAACTCTTCTTCCTAGCTTAACGTGTAGGTTAGGATGCCTTTGAATAAACCGTAGGACCTAGTCTTGCCTAAGCAGTAATTTAGGTATTTGAAGTTGTTGATTTTAGAGTTGTTGATTTTGAAGTTGTGTGCTTTGGCTCTGTATGCCACGACCTTAGTAAATGCGACACCTGTTTATATGCACTTTATCAGCTACCTCTCTTAAAATCCAGTGGCTAGGAGCATAGCCACTACTTATAAGCTCTTTTATCCACTTTAAAAGTGTCCTTTCTTGGTTTTTTGACAAGAGTTGCTGCTCCTGCCGTGCTTCGCGTCGTGTAGAGCCACCTTTTAGGCGCTTAAGAACAGTATTAGGTCGGAAGCCTAGGGCTACTGCAGCAGCATTTGCAGATTTAATTTTTTTAGTTTGAATTCCTAGAACAGCTTCAGAAAGTCGTAAATCAAGCTCTTGAGCCTGATTATTCCTCTTTCTAACCATTCTAATTTTCGATTTTCTGAACTAGCTGTTTGGTGGATTAGGCCCAGATTTTGGTGGGGGATTCAGAATTGTCGCTTACGCCATGGTAGCGCTTACGCCACGACCTACGTTAACTCCGTTGTAGCAAACTGGCTGCTGTTTTCAGCTGCTTTAGGCGCTGCTTTTTGCAGCTAAATTGCCAAAAACCCACACTGCCCTGACGCTGGGGTGCCTAGTACCACGTTCGTGCTAGGTTCACAGTATCTATCCAATGAGCAGAAACCACGTATTGGAGCTTAACCTATATTACTGTTGTCTACAGAGTGATCGCAATGAGCGATGGGACTAATGTGTCACTATCATCATGTTGGCCTGACTTCAAGATCATCATCTTCTCTCTACTTGCTATGTCAAACTCTATGAAAGCTCCTTCCTGCGCGCTGTCGCCTCATCTTGTCGCATGGCGCTCACTCGTTAGTCGGAGCATTACCGCATGGGACGATTTGGCTACAACAGACCAAACCATGTATAAAAACATTCAGCTTCCTAGGTCTATGTTAGAGGAATGCCATTCCTTAGACAACTTCTTCAATAAAAATAGTAACCTTTTAATGTTCTGGTTCTTTCAGAAACGCAGCGCTTTCATGTCGCAAAAGCGCATGAAAAAGTGGTCCTCTGATGAACTAAACGACTATGTCCTCCTACCAGCTTCGCCGGGCTTTGTTTCGCGGCGCGATTGCTTTTTCGTCAGCCATTTCTGGCGCACGCACGATGACCCTGACCCAGACGGAAAGTATCTAGGCCTTCATCAAGCTGAGCTCAAACCGCAGACATGGTCATACATTTGGGTAGACTGGACGTGCATGCCTCAAAGCCCACGACCACCCCAAGAACAAGCGTATTTCAATCGCTGCTTAGGGACCATGTCGGGCATTATCCGCAATTGTGGCTTTATATACTTCTACCCTCCTTTCGAACCACGCTTGTGGATATTATATGAGATAACTGAGTTTGCCCTTACGTGCTCTGGAAATATTTCAGTGACACCCGACATCAAACTATTTCTCAAGCATGTCGATGAGATGCTTGAGACAGGCGTACAAGCTACGTTAGCAAAGCATGGTTATCGTTGCACCTACGATCGCGACAGACAGTTTCTCATATCTTGGTTAGAACTTCTTGTTCTTCTTCAACAATTACACTTCAGCGTCGACACTATTCGTAAGATAATGGACGACATGACTTGGCTTAATCTCACTCAAGTTCAAATCTATTTAGGGGTGGAACTAAAAAGATTTGAAGGTACTTTGGTTGTCAATGGGAAAATGCATACGTTCACTCCATTTCCGCGATGAGTCGGTGCCTGTTAACTAAACCGCCTAGGATGACGGGAAGTACTCACAAGAAGGACTTGCTAAAGCTAGGACGATGCACCGGTAGGCACTACAGCTTGATGAGGCGGCGATGGGCCTAAAGCACTCTGTAATGAGGTGGTCAAGGCGTTCAGTAGGGCAATTGGCTCTGTGGGAGGGAAGGAATAGTCGTATGCTCAGCCAGCTTATTATCAAGATCATATATCATATTATATCGGCTCTATCTTATCTATAGGAACCCGAGGCATACTACCTAATAGTGAACTAGATATTAACAAAACTTAGTATATAGGATAGCAGTTCTAATGATATTTGCTAACAAAATTAAGCTGTAACTCCATCATTTGTGTAGTATTACTACCTATTTATAGGTAAGGGTTCTAGTCAAACTGTCAAACTATCACAAAGGTGCACAGAAACCGATCGCCATTTAGGAATGTCGACGTATGTGGAGTTTACCAACACCTCGGTCACAGTAATGGCCTTTTCAAAAAGATCGATCTTCTTGTGACCAACACTGGTACCGTTGGATACCAAAGTCCAAGGCACATCGAGGGTTCCATTGGCCTCCTCCGCATCGACAATCTTGGCGTGGACCTGATATGATCGAATCACTTGGCCATTCGTTTGATCCTCCATTATTACAATACGATCAATCGCAGTTGGAAGATCAAAAGTTAAAGAATAGCTGCCGGCCTCGTTTTCAGGTTTGGTGTCCTTAGGAGCGATAGGTTTGTCATAACAGGAGCTGATAAAATCACCTAATTGCTTGTAGCGGGCAGCATGGCGAGCGGGGATAAGACCGCTGCGATCAGGGGTGAGATCTAGCTCCAAGACGCAATTGCGGCCCACGCTCGTGTGATAGACGTCTATCATTTCCTCAATAGATCGTAGAGGTTGGTCAACACCGAAGAACCAACGGTCGTCGGTTTGTAGAGTAGTATCACATTCAGCCGGGCAGAAAATAGGGCTCGTAGGATCTCCACCATCATTTGTAGTGCCACTTAGGAAGAGGTTAAAAATCAGCTCGTGAAAGGGGCATACAAAATTCTCACGTTGACCAAGTCTCCTTAGGGGCCTCCCCAGTTTCTTTCCCAATCCATCGAACTGTGAAGGTCAGCCTAGAACAAGTATATTGCAGCCATAGCTTTGAACTCACCTGGATTCGTGGAAACACAAGTGCTGCTCTTGTCACAAGCACCGAAGACGACGGCTTGAGGCTGATGGGCTTCCAATAGACTCTCGATATCGCTCATCTGAGTTGAGCCATATCCACCATCTAGCCATATCTATTCGGTGAAACCATCGCTGTTAGCAACGAAGCGTGAAAGGTCCTATTTCGGCTTTTACCTCTGTCAAATTTCCGTACTGAGTCCATAACTCTGTCAATTGATCGAATACAACGTGGCCGTATGTTTTGTCGCTAATACCGACCTGTCCCCAAGCCAGGGAGGCGTTTAGAACCTCAGCATTCTGCACGTTCAAAAAGTTGTTGACTACAACGCTGTAATAAAAGCCGTGTCCAATGCTGTACTTTTGGGCCGACTCTACAAAACTCTCGACAACATTCTTACCATGGGCAGGTGACTGCTCAATGGTGTAGTTGTAGGGGATTGTCTTATTGTCGAGAGTTGGGAATTCCACCTTACTCGGCCATATCGTGAATCCGCAATTGTGCTTGGCCACAAGCGTGGCATACTTCCCACCTAGAGCAGTGATGCTTTCCATCCATTGATCAGTATTTATCAAGGCAGGGTCGAACAGAGCCTGGTTAGGCACAAGCGTCGGGTCATAGTTGCAGCCGTCGCTACTGATGTAAGTGGCAATGTTATAGTGAATGAGTACACCGATTTCTTTATCTTGAAAGGCGAGCTGCTCTGATGTCGGCAATGCAATCTTGGAGCCATCGATAGGGGAAAGGCGATATTTTGGCTCGTAGGCTTTAGGAGCATTGCTGGCTACAGCACATGTCACAAGGCAAGCGCCGGCGGCGGGGAGAGTATTCAAAAGCTTCATCTTATGTCAGAGAGCGGTACAGTACCAAACTTGGATTGACAGGTTGAGATACTCATTACTACTCTGATATATATGTGTATGAGAGTAGTAATTATTATTCTACCCCACATGTAAACATACGGCTTGCCCCTCAAAACCCCTCACCTCATTACCCCACAATAGAGTATAAATCGTCCTAAAGTTGGGTGTAACGTAGTTAATTCATCGACTTGGGGTGATGCCTGCATGATGCTGCTAGGGCAATCCAGCAACAGGGTAGATCTACAGTAATCGATCGACTTCTTAGAACTCAATCTAGAACAAATTCGGCTTGCTTAGCTTTATGTAACGTGATATACAGCTGTAGCATTCAGTCAACTGAAGAAAAAGTTGGAAGGTAGTTTGAATTAGAAGTGTTACTATAGTAGCCATTCAAGAGGTTCTCGCAGTAGCAATATGTTATCCTCGCTCGTGCCATTAACTTAATCAAAGGGCCTGCCCGCCGTCTGCTTTGTACGACAACACCAGCTATGTTACAGAATATATCGACCTTCCGACAAGACGAGATACTTGATATTTCCCCTATATTCGCTATTTCAAGAGCAGAATTGATGAAAGTAGGCGTTGCTCTGGGAATTGAATGTTTTGGCAACTCAGAAGACCAACCCGCTGTAAGGAAGCCTCGGGACATTTATTCCGTTAATGTGGGCCCAAGCCTACAGATGATTTGTATCAAATGCACATGACCACAATGATCTAGGTCATTGCCAGGTTTGTGAATGCCGAATTGAGTACCACAAACCCGGAAAGATGTTGTATTATAAATGTAGCTATAGCTCCACATGCTCGACCTGCGGAAGCGATGACTCGCTGCTACCGCCGAATAACTTACCCCCCCGGAGTTCCTGAAAAGCAATATCGAATCTTGCTCCTGCAAGATATGCGGCACCAAGCTAAATTACACATTAGGTCGCCCCCAGATGAAGTGGGAATGTATTGGGTGCCTTACCATCAGGAAAGAAATAACGAAAAGTGTCCCAAGGACGGCCGCCATAAGGTAGACGGTATCTGTCGTAGCTTCTGACTTCTGTGCCGCCTCTTCCGCGGTTGGGTCAGTGGCTGCAAGCGTGGCGGCCTTGGGGTCCTGTGATGGAAATATGGACTCGATAAATTGCTCGATCTAATCCAGCATTAGCTATTGCACCTGAACAACGAGGGCTCCTTCATAGGACATACCTTGCCACAAGCAATGCTAATTTCCAGGAAATTCGGATCTGTCGGTGAATTCTTCTTGGCAATCTTTCGTGTGTACGTCTTGAAAACTCCACAGACAATTCGCAGGTTTTGGGTAGACTGGATCATCAACTCGCACGCGTCGCCCTTGGTGATCTTGATGTTTTGGTGGAAAATTTTGGGGTTTTGGAAAACGAGCTCGAGGGTCGCAATGGCCATGGCCTGGGGGATAGCCGTGAAGTTGAAAACACTCTGGTCTTTAATTCCAGCCAAGTAGAAGAGGCATTCGTCGGCGTGGCGAAGGGAGTTCAACACCATTTCCGAGCTGCATGCAAGAGCTGCTGTCTGGTTTTCGGGCTTGAACAGGTCCTCGAATTTCTCAACGTGCTTCGACCAAATCTCCTTTGGCCAGAACCTCCGTTTGTCGTCGAAGTCTTCGCGGATATCACGAATGATGTTCGTCTTCTGCAGGAACTGTCCCATGGATTCGGACAGGTGTGGGCGTTGGAGAAGTGCCGGATTGGCCAATCCACTCTCGACAAAAAGTCTGGTCAAGCCGTCTCCTACAAGCCCAGCAACATAATGGCAGTACAGCTCATAGTCCTTGACCGTGTTGACGCCGTTCACGTTGTGTTCGGCATTGTTAGCGTAATCCGCCATGCCGTTGCCCATTTTATCTGTGATGTCCTTGATGATCGCTTGGTATACAGGCTTCACCTTCTTGTACTCCGTGATAACGACGTCGAAGTCCACCAGGAGGCCACGGTCCTTCTCATCTGGGCCGTTGCCATTGAAATTCCAGCCATCCTGCTCCATGATGTTATGGAAATCTCTCAATATCGGCTCTTTGTCCTCCAACGGAATGGTCATGTCGTCTTCGACTGTGTCGAGGCCGCGAAGGATCAGGTAGAAGAGGGCAACGGGGACGAGCAACTCTGGGTTCAGCTCTTGAATGACCATGCTGAAACTGCGGCTTGTATTTTCCAGATGCACGAAGCATTTTTGAAGAGTTTCGCATTCTGTTTTCTTGTCCCTAGTATGGACTGGATCATGCCATACCTTCCTACATGCGGGTTAGCATCATCATCATCGCTTTGGGTTCGGAATGTCCCCACGAACCATTGGACAATTGAGCGCAATTGGAAAGGATGGAGCGCAAGGTAGAGAGCCTGGCTAGCAGAAACCATGATTGAGGTGAAGGCGAAATGTCGCCGGAGAGTAAACCGGTGGTGTCTGGGTTGTGGTGAAGGAAGTTGATGCGGAGGTGGAGGTAAGATGTCAAATGAGGTAAGTTGCCTAGTGGAGCTTATAGAATTTGGGGTACGGGGGTCGCGGGTGGAGGTGAGGAGGGAGAAAGAGTAAGTACTCTAGCGAAAAGGGCTGTTCTGAACTACTTCAGTACTAAAGTAAAATACTCTATGATAGCATGTGAAGTAGGGGAGTATTATACAGTAGAGTACGCTGAAATGGATTCCACAGCGATGTTCTGGAAGGAAGATAATCTCCTTTACGTTGAATTAGCCTGAACAATCTCACCCTCTTACCCCTAAAAAGCGATTTTGAGAGACCGAATCGGAAGATTCGGTCCCGATGAACTGCGGAGAAGACGGAATATCGGAGTAGAGTATTTCCGGAGTGAATATTAGTCAGCAAGTAGTAGGTGAGGTGAGGTGTGAGTTGTCCGAATACTGGAACTCGTGAGATTGTTGTTAGCTTAGCTTACTTAAGCAGACTGGCGATAAGAGATAGAGTACTCGGTCGAGAAAAAGAAAAAGAGCACTCTCGACTGTTGGGTTTGTAAGTGTAGTAGTAAGCAGCCTCAGGCATGTTTTTAGGATTCTCACGCCACAGCACTGTGTTATTGCCCCTCCCTCTGTAAAATTGTGAGAGGCTGAGAAAGAAAGCCAGAAACTGATACGAAAGTACTTATACACGTAGTTTGTACTAGAGTATACATGGGCATACACATATAGAGGGATACGAAGTACAGTAAGACTGTAAGACTAGAAACTCTGAATACTACTACTCTACGCTGTACTCTATAGAATATCTCTATTGCTCTACGCTCTACTACGAGTATTCGTACGTACGTACTCAGCCTATTCTAGCGATAATACTAGCTACACCCACCACCAACAAAAAAGAATATTCACGTGATAATGTACCCCTCTATACTGTCGAGTAGTTCTTCAGGTACCCGTGTGTGGTGTGTGAAGTGAAACCGTTGGTGGTGGATGGTTCTATATGCAGCCAGAAGCTTGGACCACTCATATTACTAAGCTGTCTATGTACACCACCCACCGCACACCACACACCACACACCACAACTTGTACACTGTACACACCCTGGGCACTTTCTTCACCGTATATTCTAATCCCCCCTCCTTCCTTCCCCCCCCCTTCGCCCCGCCCCTCTCTCTCTCCACCCCCTCTCCTTCTCCTTCTCCTTCTCCTTCTCCTTCCCTCTTCGTAAACACAACTCTCCCACCTCCCAACTTTTACATCAAAACCCTCCATCTCCCTCTTATATCAAAAAAACAATATACAATCTACCCCTCAATCTTCTTCAAATAAATTCATAATGGCCACCACCACCGCCACCGAGAAGCCTTCCTACCTCATCTGGGGTGGCGCAGGATGGGTTGCCGGTCACCTCAAGACTCTCCTCGAGAGCCAAGGAAAGACTGTTACTACCACCACTGTCCGCATGCAAAACCGTGAGGCTGTCATTGCTGAGCTCCAGAGAGTCAAGCCAACCCACGTTCTTAACTGTGCTGGCTGCACCGGTCGCCCCAACGTCGATTGGTGTGAGGACAACAAGGAGGATACCATCCGCAGCAATGTCATCGGTACCTTGAACTTGGCCGATTGCTGTTTCCTCGAGAAGGTTCACTTGACTGTTTTCGCCACCGGATGCATCTACACCTACGATGAGAAGCACCCCATCGGCGGCCCAGGCTACCTCGAGACTGACAAGGCCAACTTCGATGGCTCTTTCTACTCCGAGACCAAGGCCCACGTTGAGGAGGTGAGTGAAAGCGAGGTCCCCCACGAGAGACATGAAAGCTAACATTATTTCCCAGGTCATGAAAACCTACCCAAATGTCCTCATCCTGAGACTGAGAATGCCCGTCAGCGACGACCTCCACAGCCGTAACTTCGTCACCAAGATCTCCAAGTACGAGCGTGTCGTTGATATCCCCAACTCCAACACCCTCCTCCACGACCTGCTCCCAGCCTCCATCCTCCTTGCCGAGCACCAGGAGACTGGCATCTACAACTTCACCAACCCCGGTGCCATCTCCCACAACGAGGTCCTTACCCTTTTCAAGCAATACGTCCGCCCAGACTTCACCTGGAAGAACTTCTCCCTGGAGGAGCAATCAAAGGTCATCAAGGCTGGCCGCAGCAACTGCAAGCTTGATACCACCAAGCTGATCACCAAGCTTAAGGAATACGACTTCGAGGTCCCAGAGGTGCACGAGGCGTACGCACAGTGCTTCCAGCGCATGGCCAAGGCTGGCGTGCAGTAGAGGAAGACAAATGAACAGCTAGAAAAACTGACTTAATTGGTTCCGCCTCGGAGTTTCTTGATCAAAAGCTCTATCGATATCTTCTACTTTTGTAGCTAGAATAATCTGACTTTACCATCCCAAGCACACACGGGCTGAATGGTACTTTGGACTATCTCTCCCGACCAACACCTCTCCTGACTTATGACCTGTTGTGCCTACTTAGTGACTTCAACTAAACCTGACCTTGCCCACCTATCCAGCGCAATCTTTGCCTCTATTTATATATCACTCTGATATATACTAAGGCTATAGGCGGATTTATAAAATAGTACGAAAACCTTGTATGACATCGGCTGTTAAGCTCTATTTCATACGATGTGAAATTATCGTAAAAAAGAAACCCTATAAATTTTATATCATTCCGCCATTCGACTAGAGTAGGTAGTTCTGTGAAGCCCTGTTTATCGTGGCTCCGTTCCCGCCCACGTTCTTAGGTGCTGCGCCACAGATGATGATACGGCGGCAAACGTGCACCGGGAAACGTCGCTACCTGAAAAGTAACCAGCCTTGTACTTCTCCCCACCAACCCATACTATTTGTATCTGTTCATCAACCCAAACGATCAACCCGCTATTGCTTGGGTTTATACTCAACTCATACAACATTCTAGGTGAGATAAGACTGCCCGCTCCTAAACTAACGTCACTAATCCAGCGAACAGCCGTTCCCTCCTCTGCCCCTCATATCGGCGCATTCGGAAATCGCCAAGATGGTCGCAGACCTCACCTACTACAATGCCCTTGCTGTAAAGCCGGATGCCACCGAGTTGGAGATCAAGAAGGCATACAGAAAGCTTGCCATTATACACCATCCAGGTAGGTTCTATTTGCGGTATATGGACCCTTGGAATGTAAGACTGATGAGACAGATAAAAACCCCGGCGACGAGACTGCACATGCCAAATTCCAAGCGATCGGTGAAGCCTACCAAGTCCTCAGCGACCCCGACCTGAGGAGGTCGTACGATAAATTCGGAAAAGACCATGCCCAGCCCAGCGAGGGCTTCACGGATCCTGCCGAATTTTTCGGAACGATCTTTGGAGGAGACGCGTTCGTGGATTTGATCGGCGAGATATCACTTATGAAGGATCTCACAAAGACGATGGACATCACCATGACAGAGGAAGCTGAAGGAGAGGACGGAGATCATGCTGCCGCAGCTGAGGCAGCAGCAGGAGCTTCCCCTGGGGAGAAGGCCCCGGCCGACGAGAAGACGACTTCATCTCCCCCACCTACCGCATCAGCAGCCGATGCGACCGAACCTTCGACAGAGAAGGCATACGCATTCGACCATACCACAGGCAAACGCTACGAAATCGACCCCCTGACAGAGAAGCCATTGTCGAACCCGACCTCACCTCCTGCGTCTGGGACATCCACACCAGGTAGAGGGATACCAACACGTCCTGCGATCATGTCTAAGAGCGACTCTGAGGCGCAACTAGATGCCGCTGGTATTACGGAGGAGGAGAAGGAGCTTCGCAAGAAGGAGAAGAAGAAGGGTGGCTTGTCGAAAGAGCAGCGTGAACAGTTGGCGGAATATGAGAAGGAGCGCATAAATATCCGCAAAGAGCGCGTAGATACCCTGGCCAAGAAGATGATCGATCGAATCAGCATCTGGACTGAGACTGACAAGGGAGATGATGTGACCAAGGCATTCCAGGAGAAGACGAGACTTGAAGTGGAGAACTTGAAGATGGAATCCTTCGGTCTTGATATTCTGCACGCGATAGGAGCTACCTACTTGTCGAAAGCTGGCGCTTTGTTAAAGTCACAGAAGTTCCTCGGAATAGGGGGTTTCTTCTCGCGGCTGAAGGATAAGGGAACTCTGGCGAAGGATACCTGGAATACCATTTCCAGCGCGATCGACGCACAGATGACCATGGAGGAGATGGCCAAGATGGAGGAGAAGGGCGGAGAGGACTGGACCGACGAGAGACGTGTTGAGTACGAGAGACGAGTGACCGGAAAGATCCTCACCGCTGCGTGGCGCGGAAGCAAGTTCGAGATCCAGGGTGTACTTAGGGATGTATGTGACGAGGTTCTGCACGACAAGAGGGTGCCGATGTCGAAGCGTCTGGAGAGAGCCCAGGCTCTGGTTATCAGTGGTGAAATATATGCGAAGGTATGTTGCATTCTATACCCCTATCTGTACTACTCGATGCTGACTATACTAGGCTAAGCGTAACCCCGAGGAGGAGGGTGATTATATGGCGTTTGAGCAGTTAGTTGCAGAAGCTGCCCTCAAGAAGGAGAAGAAGAAGGGCAAGGATAAGAAGCCTGACAGTGCAAAGTCTCCCGTACATAAGGAGGCCGAGGCAGCTGCGGCTGCTGCGGACGCTCCAAACGTGCCAAAGTAAAGGGGGTGAGTAGATAATTTAGAAGTGAGACGTCATTGAGATAGCAATGCAGAATAATGTCCGAGAGGGAATACCCATAACGCTTTCATGACATATCAAGGTAGCCTAGGGTTCTTGACAATCACAATTTCAACCGTGTGTTACAACTCGCAGTTCTAAAATTTATAGCTATGTGATTCATGAAATCGTACACTGCACATCGAAATCACGGATACAACTCCCATAACACAATTTGAAATGCTTTATTTAAGCTAGCGATATTTTTACAAATGAAAATAGCCTATTCGTCTTCCTAGCCAAATGGCGGCATATCTGCCTTGGGTATCATACTGTACAGAACAAATGAACTGATGTTAAATGAGCGAGTGGACCTCATAGCCTCCTTCCCCAAATCAAACTCCGAGCGATACCACGCTTCTAACTCCTCCCACACATAATTCCAAAGCCAAAGATGTTATTATCTGGTCGCCCGCGCACCATCTCCATCCGTAGCAATTACGCCTTGTTATAAACGCCTCCAAAATCTCGGCCGCGACGCTGGCGCGATGATCTCCGTTCGAATTCCGCTTTGTTGCCGCCTCATCCTGAGAGTTTTGATGGATAAGGCCGTTCAAATTCCCGAGACAACGGTCTCGGTGTCATCGTCGTTATCATCCGCAATAAGCACGCGCCCTCCAAGTTCAACGTCGCTGACATGCACTTTATAAGCCAGCGCCTTATTACCCTCCAGTATAAGCTCTTCCGTCCATCCAAGACATCGCTTTATACTCTGATTCATCTTCTGGCTATCGACCAGAAGCTGCTGATGTTTTTCTAAATCCAGCTGTAATCTCTCTTCATCACGCTTTCTGTGGCGTGCATCGCTTTCTGCCAAAGCAGTAGGGCTGAGGGTCCCGTCATCGACAGAGTCTAACTCAGAGGCGTCGTCGTCATCTTCATCGTCATACTCCTCGCCGCTCATATCGGAAAATTGGTCTTCTTCGCTGATTCCACTCAGACTTAGACGGCTACCAACGGAGGACCGGGTTGCTGCCGTAGCTATTGAGAGTCGTCCAGAGCGGCTCAGTCGGCGATATCTCCGTAGTTCGGCGCTTTGCTTTCGCATCTCGCGCTCAAGGGTTCGGTTAATTGCTGCAAGCGACGAATTTGTTATTTCGAGGTCGAGCACCTTCCTTTCCCGTCGGGCATTGGCAGCAAGTTCGTTTAACTGCTCCAGCGAGCCTCCCGCCTTCACTGGGCTCCTCAATCCGGAAACCGAGGACGAATCATCCGCCAAGGCAACCTCGGAACCTTCCTCTGTTGAAGATAGGCTTGTCCTGTCAATAGTAACTGGTAGAGGCACATTGGGAGCTTCATTCGACTCCACATTCGACCGTGACTCGTCTAGCTGGCCAACGCTAGGAGATTTAGCACGAGACCAAAAAGGATTAGGCGTTGGACCCTCGTCTCCGGAAGTAGGGGGCCCATTCTGATAAAGTGGTGGTGACGTATAGGGTGCTTGGATTATAGGAGGTGAAGTATAGGGTGCCGAGGCCAAAGGAGGAGAAGTATAGGCTGCTGAGGCTAAAGGAGGCGAAGTATAGGGAACTGGGATTGAAGGGGGCGAAACGGTTGAAATCCTTCTGGCGACATAGGTATTGTTGTTATCAGCAGGTTTCGTAGGTGATGAGGGCCGTGATGACCCAGAGGGCCGGCCTTGGAAGGCAAGTCGAGGTGGTCCGGAAAATGGTGTGGATGACACTGTCGATCCCGCGCGGGAGAACGAATGGGCTGGTGGCCTTGTAGTAGTATCTGGGGTTCCATTGGCGTGAACAAACCTCGCCCTGGATTTATCCTCCGATGCGGGCAAAGTTGGTGATGGCCCAGGTTGGTTTGTGGGGGAGGGAATTGCGTTCCCGTTCGCATAAAGGAAGCTGTTCTGCTTTGGAGCACCTGGGCGTTGACGAGTAGGTTGGGAGTTATTCGATTTTGCGTCGCTGGCATAGAAGAACTTGCCCGCCTGCTGCGATTGCTGTGATTGATGTTGTGATCTGTCTTGTGCACTCCCAATATCCGATATGGTTGGGCTAAATGAGACAGTGGGCTTCGGCGGGAGGTCGTCGAGTTGAGACAGCCCCAGACCCCCGCTATACACCAGATTCCCTCCAGATGCAAGAGTGGGCTCTGTTGGTCTTAGTGCTGTCGGAGTGCCAGTGGGAGTCGGGTTCGCACTATCCAGCCTCGACTTTCTCGAGCCGGACCTTGGTGTGATGTTGTCGCTGAGAAAGGAGCCGACGGGGGTTGCTGTGCGTTCATCCCTTTGAGGGCCGATGGGGGTAGTGTCCTGACGCGTCGCTCTTCGAAGCAATGGTGTCACGACGTTTGCAGGAATTGCGCCTGCGATTTTGGGAGTTAAAGGTGTGGTGTTCATCGTTTTCATGCCCGCTGCGCCCAAAGGCGACATGGCGGGCCTCTGGCCATGAGGATTCGGCTTATCGACAGGCATAGCATTGCCGCTTTTCGAAGTCAGAGGACCATTCGGCGCTCGCATTATCGCATTCTGCTCCTCGGGGTTCAGTGCAGGCAATCCTTTTGACTGTCGAGATGTTGCAGCTCGGGAGAATCGGGTGGTACTGTCTGTTGGTGTTGGTGTTGTTGGTGATACTGGGTATGATGCGGTGTGGTCTTGTTTGGAGTGGGCCGTTATTATGATCTTAGATTGGAGTTTGGCCGTGGAAATGCGCCAATATGTACTGTACCTTTTTGTCATTTGACTGTCAACCCACGTAGTTCTTTTTTACCCCTCTACTTATGAGTATCGGCGGGGAGAAGGAGAATATATTGTATTATATCTATTATATTTATTGTCTTCTACTATTTACATGGTAACCAGATCAAATCTCTGCAGCTCATCATCACTGGGTGTCCCCTGTCTCAGTTTATTTCGCAGGTAAACAAAGACAACCGATGCACGCGGACGGAAGAGTGAAACAAAACGCACAGTAGTGTACAGCCAGTACCTATACTTAAGTACTCCTGTCATGCCACCACCACCCCCACCACCCTCGGTAGTACACAAGTACTTTGGGCCAAGTAACACTGATGCTGAGTACTCTTATTGCCCCGCCAAGAATTATCCCACTGTGGCACTGGAGTACGGCATTCTTACTGCAACTGCAGCCTTAATATGCTTATCGCATCTTCTGTCCCACGAACTATAATATATTTCCCCCTCAGCCAACCCGCATCGCATAACATACTCATCTTATACCCTCGCCTCTCCCGAAGGCCATAGCGCCGCCCTTCCCTGCGTCCATCCCTGTTATGACTCTGATCGGCGTGTCAATACTAATCGCCACTTTCACAATCTTCCTCTTCAAGGTGCCGCCCTCAACATGGTTCGCCGCCTGGTTCCCCAGGAAGGCTGACAGCGGCGACGATGTCTCGGTTGGCGATCTGGATCAGACAACGGCGGGCCAGGTGAAAGATGGGGGTGAGACCAAGGGAGACAATGAGGACAAGGAGGACAAGTTAGACACCGCACCTCCGGATGCGGGCGTGAAGGAGGCCAAAGCTGAGCTGGACCGGAAGGCGATGCCTCCTCCTCCAAGCTTCCTGATCAAACCACCAAGTGCACCCAGCAATGGGGTTCTTCCAGCACGAGGCTCATCTCAAAATGGCCTGGCTGCACCATCACAGCCGTATCCTAGAGGCCAGGGACTATCCGCCCCCGCGCTTCCTTCCTTCCCAGCTCTCAATTCCGCACAACGCGCATCCGACAGCCGCGGCGCGCCACGGTTAAACCCAATACCGTCCGTACAACCCCCCCTCCGCTCGGTCTATTCCGCGTCTCCGCCAGGACGATCGCCTGCCCCAAACCGCGGTGAGAATTTATCCCTGGCGCCGCCACCGACTCATAGCTCGATTCCTCCCAAGCCGAGACTAAAGGTTGGATTGACGCCTGGTCACTCCCCGCTTGATTGGGCCAAGTTGTCCGAGGCGCCGAATGCCAATCTGCGGGGTCTTCCGGCAGATACTCCGTATTTGAAGGTCACGCCCTCGCAGCTGCGGCACTATACGGGGCGCAAGGGGAAGGATACTTGGACGGTGTTGGGGGGGAAGGTGTATAATATCACGCCGTATTTGCCGTACCATCCGGGTGGGGAACCTGAGCTCATGAAGTGCGCTGGGAGGGATGGGACGAAGTTATTCGCTGAGATCCATCCTTGGGTGAACTGGGAGGGGATGCTTGGCGCGTGCTTGGTTGGCATTGCTGTGGGAGAGACAGAGGTGAAGGAGGTCAGTGCATTAGAGAGTATGGACTAGAGTATATAGGTTTTCCTCTGCATTTATAGCGGGCATGTGTAATGATAGAAACAGAGGTACTAGACTAATCGATATATGATACCCTTGGATTATGCCACCTTTGCACCAGGTGCAAAGGTCAATCCTGCACAAATTGATATGTTGTTTACATGATTGTCATCGTATCGAGGGGCTTAGGAGGTCAGTCATGCAGTTTATAGGGTGAAGGCTATCATTTTCACTCAATATGGGTGTATTATATAATAAATAACCCATAAGCTCGCAGGCCCTTTGAAGAAAGGCCCCTATTATTGCGTATTTCCGTCAAATGGTTCCACAGACCCTTGACCAGCCACAAACCACCATTAGCCCGCATAGCCTCTTCCTCGTATGTCATTTTTCGACAGGAGATGGCGATACTGCTGCCATATTATGGACCTACACGGCCGCGTCCCTCAACTTGTTTCCTGGCAATGCCGACGATCGACGTAGAGCAGTCCAGGACGATCTGAAGAGGGTGCGAGTACTTAATTGCGTATTCGCTTCGTAGAGCCATACTGGGATCAGGCTGATCAAGTGTAGTGGTGATACAGACCGGTTTCAGTTCAGGTGTTGGACAGCATAATCTGGATCCACACAGCAGCTTTCGTAGGGAGTAATAATCGGCCCTAACTAAACTGCCCTCATTTCCTCTTCTGGAACCGGAAGCCAAGTCCATCGTCGCTGTCATCACTGTCTTCTTTCTGAAAGGGGCGCTTCGCCTTTTTAACCGGGGGTGGGTTCATCAAAGCTTCGGTAGAGGGTCTCTTGTTCGTCGCAGATCGGCCAGAGTGAGCGCTATTTGGTAGGCTCTCTGATTGCCTACTGTCCCTCGCCGACTTCGAGAGTGATGGCCCTTGATTAGAAGAGTCCATAATAGATTCGTCAACATCGCTTCTCGTTGTTAGAGTCTGAGATTGGACAGGCGACTCGTTTTGGCTGGTCCTTTGCGACTTATCCTTCTTTCTCAGCTGGGACGCTTTATCGTTCTTGAGCCAATAACTATCACCAATGCCGAAATCCTTTGGCTTAGCCACTTCCAGCGACACGATAACCTTGTGTGCGGCGGGTGGCCTATCTCCCCCTTTCTTCCTGAATTTCTTGAAATTCACGCGGCCGTTCCACTTCTCATCCCAGCGATCACTTCTGGCCTCATCTCTCGCATGGACCGCTGCACCTGGGCGCCTAACTTCCATTTCCTTAACCGATGAGAGGTTCCGGACTTCGGCAGCATCCACATCTTCAACGCCCTCACCCAAGACATCTCCCTGGGAATTTGAGAGAGAGGTTTCCACCCCCTGTGGCTGCAAATATGTGGGGGCATCGGCTTCTTTCTTGACTTTCCGGGGTTTCTTTGCGGCCTCCTTTGGCTCTGCGGAACGAGCTTTTGCTTCCACTGTTACCGAAGGTTGACCAGGAGGGGGTGTCGGTTCTCCATTAGCAAGCCGCAACCGTTTCAGCTTCGCCGCGGCTGGAGCAAGTTGGTCCATGATATCCTCGTTGTCCGACTCCTCCACCTGTGGGAGTGGGCGCTTCGTTCGAACTCGTGGTTCCTCCGCCACTATAGCTTGGTTAGTGGTATTCTGGTAGTCCATGGCTGAAAAATCCTCTGGTCGCGAGTTGCTCGCCGGTACAATAGTTTCCTTTGGCTTATCAGTGTTGCCACCATCAAACTCGTCGTCAAATCCAGTAAACCTGCTTGTCACTGCCCTTCTCGACCTTCCCACTCGCCTCGCTGGTGTCCCAACGGTTTCAGTTGAGGGCGGCTGCTTCTCCTCTGAGCTTCTAGAGAAACTAGCACCACGTGCTGCTACAGCAGATTTAGCTTCTGCCTTCCCTTCCAATGCACTCGTAATGGCTCTGCGAGGCTCATCTGTCGTGAACGTTCCGGGTACGACTGACGATTCAACCTCGAGAGGCCTCCGTAGCACACTGGCATCATTGCTTAAAATAGCATCTAAGAACTCGCTCTGCTCAATTAATCGGTGGTCAAGCTGTAATGAAACTTGCTGGCCGAAATCCGAGTAAAATGGTAATGTTGGCCCTTTTACGGGTTGGTATCTCACAACCACCACTCCTGTCCCAGTACTACCATCTTCAAATTCTCCCGTGCCTTTTTCTCCTGCAACGTTCTTCACGTATCGAACGAACTCCTCTGCTGTTGTGCTTGCCGGATTTACCTGATGGAGCAAAGCCTTTCCTTTGCCGTTCGTTATTGGCGCAATTAGATTGTCAAATTGCGACTGTTCGTAGAACACAAACGTGTAGCCCTCGAAAATGGTCAATCTTGCAGAGTCTGGTTGGTATGACGAGGATGGTCGGTCTGTCTGTTCGGGGCCCTTTGGGGGGAGATGGTCCAGTTCTTTGGGCCAATTCGAGTCAAAATCTGATTCAAGAGCTGATTCAGCGCCAGGATCTGCCGTGGTAACGTTGACGATTGCGTCGATGAAGGAGTGGTCGACGATATATTTCCCGTTGATGAGTGCTTGGAGCCCCTTGGATGTGTTGCGCTTCTTTGCCACAACATGAGTTGTACTTTGGTGCGCATATTCAACGAGAACCTTTATATCGAGGCGTTCCAGGAGTTCAACGAACGAGGAAATCTGGTTGTTGCGGAGTTCCTTTCCAGTGAAGGAAAATGTTAAGACAACTGGAATCCATCGAATTCTATAGCTTGTCAGTAATCAGGTCAAGATCAAAAGGTCAGCTGCAAGACGAGACCTGAAAAGCTTTTCATATTGCCCCAACCGTATATCATAGTCATTATCCTCAAGAACATGGCGCTGGCCTCTGATCTGAATATTGTTGACCAGCGTTCCTATCTTTGTATTGAGATCCTCCAGGGTAATTCGTGATCGAGTATTTAGGTGCCCCTTTGGTATATTAGAAACATGATCTGTTAAAGCTGGGGTCTATGAACTCACGCAATCTCCAGACTTAACTTCGTCCACTTCGACAACCAGGTGCTTCCTGGATATAGTTTTATTCGCGATAGCAAAGCCGCCGGCTAGCTGACATGTAAGCAGACTAGAAGTATTGCACTGAGAGTAGCCTTACAATCTGCTAATGTTCGTCCCAAAATAAACCTTTTCCCCGGGCGAAGCCAGAGTCGCTTCCCTGTGCCAGATTAGCATGCAGCCCTGCCACCATCGGGTTGGGCCTCCACTTCGAATACATACCGTTAAAGGTGTCGCCATCACTCTCGATGACCCACATTATGTATTTCCCCTCACTTCAACTCGGCATACCGCAGTTGTGGTTATAACTGCATCTTTCCGAGCGAACATTTGGCGTTGATATGAAGTTCGCACCCGCCTGGTCCCTGGCCTCGAGCACACGACACGTAAATTACACGAAGTCACGTGCGCTATATATTTGGATTTGAATGGAAGTTCAGATGGGCGTCTCCTTTCTTCGCTGAAATTGTAACCAATTAAGTTTAATAATCAGGAAGCAAATAATCTAAAGCGGAGTGATAGGCTTCTAAGTTTATGAATTACGCTTAATTTAACATCAAAATGGCCCGTGTAGACTCTTATGTGCTGTCTCACAGAGGACCCCTGGCCCTATTCATCGGTCCCCAGTTCTCCCTAGGATTCACTTGATACCTCACCACCTTCTTTTTATCCGTTTCTCTCCCAAGCGATTCATCAAAGACGATCTTCAAGCCTCCATTACTTTCGACGTCCCCATTTCCAGCGTCTTCACCCTCTGTCTTCTTCTTATCAAATCCCATTACTTTCCATCCCGGAGTGCCCTCTCTAACAGCCCCTTCCCTAACCGGGGCCTTTTGCCTTGCCCATTCACGCATAACCTCCCATATAAAACTCCACGGCGCATCCGTTTTGATGGTCCCTGCTTTGGTGTGGCTGCGTGTGACTCTGTAGCCCGCATGTCTGAGTGCACCACGGATGGCGTTCTCATCGGGAGTGATGCAGTGGATCACTTTCGACAATACTGACGGAATGAAGTAAAATGGGAATGGATCGACTACCGATGGATCCGCTCTCCCTTTTGGAACCGGTGGCGGAATGAGGTCATCTGTCCGCGGCGGGGGTGGTAGTGTCTCTTCCAGCGCCATACTCAGCATCCCTTCAAGTCTCGTAGTGGTTTGATAAGTCTCCTTATCGACCTTTGGCAGCTCGTCGAGGATACGCTGTATGAACTTCGCGTCGTGTAGCGGGCCTGCCCACATTGGCCCTCCTAGATGCCGATGCCACCCACAATGTTCACAATTCTGTCCAGTGGTAGGCGCTTGAGCAAATATATGTTTCCAAAAAGTGCCTTTCCCGCTCTTGTTCGGCCGCACCTGGTTCTTTGCTAGGAGCTGCGTCTCCCAAGACCCGCATCCCTGGTCGCAGTTATAAACCATCATTGTTTTACCAGCAAGAAATTTGACGTCTGCCGGCGACTTGTGAATCTTCACAAACACCCGGGCGTAGAAATCAATGGACAAAGAGAGCAAAGGCTCAATAGCAAGCCCATATCGTGCAGCAGAAGTGGCGATGGCGTGAAGTATCAGTCGCAACCCGCCTTCATGCGAATGCATTCCCTTGAGCGGCAATCCGCCATATAAAGAGTAGCACTTCTCTGGGTAGCCATTTGAGGCCCAGACGCCAGCATCAGTGCAGGTTACACAAAGAAGGCCTCCATCGTCACGTACGGCCTGAACAGCTCCATCAAGGAAGGGGACCGCCGTGCCATAAGGGTCGAGGTCGATAACATCGTATTTCTTGGAGGGCTTGTATCGATGAGAATCAAGGGGTATCTCGCTAGCAAAGTTGTACATGTGGGTTATTGCGTTCCCAGTGACGGGGTTGATCTTAGATGTGAGTTTGTTATGGAGGACGTTCAGGTTGATTGCTCGGGTAGCTTCCGGGAGAAGGTCGTTAGCTGTGACAGAGGTGGTGAATGGGATCTCGTGTGCATATCTGAGGGCTCGCAAGCCAGTCGCTGAAAGGGCGTCGAGGATGGTGAACGTTTCTTGCTGTTTGGGCTTATTCGCTCCATTTTGTTCCTCCGCCGCTGGTGCATCTATTCCCATGGCTGTTTGTTCTGGTACTTCATTTGTGGCCAGGGTAATTGCTTCAACACTGTCGCTGATCGTCGTCCCTGGTGCCGCTGCATCTTCCGCGCCATCTTTATTCACATCTTCGTCCACACGCTTCCGTTTCCTGCTCGCAGCCTTGCGCCTCTTCTGGGATTCGGCTTCCTTTTTAGCAATCGCATCCTCTCCATATGCCTTGATAGCCAAAACACTCAGGTCGCGATTGAATTGTTGGATCGGGTTATAGAAGACCGATTGGGATTGATTGTCGCCAGTTGGGTTGGTTTGAGGCACCAAAGGCCCATTTCCAGGGACAAGAATATAGGCAAGCCCTTCTTTTATAGTGCTGTAGTCTTTTCCATCGTGGTGGATATGTTGACTGACGGCAGGAGTCGCATTGATGTCCTTTGCGAGGGAATTGGTTTCGGAGGAAGACATTGCGCAGAATGTTCGAGCAGCCACAAAGTACTGTGCTCCTCTACAGCCTCTATATCCAATAACACGGGCAAACTGTAACTGCAATCTTTGTCTTTGAATCATTCACGCAACTTGCCAGTGGGGCGCGTTCGGCGCTTCGTCTGGTCTTGAGGCTAGACTTTTTCTGCCAGGCGGTGGGTTTCCCGAAGCTATAGTAAGTACGTACCAGCCAAATTATAACCCCCGCCTTATTTACATACCCCACCTCAATCACATCTGACATTCCCAATTCACCAATTCCTCCCCAATCAAAGAAACACTATACTCAACATGTCTGATATCAATCTCACAGAGATCCATGACCTTTTGGTCAAGGTCGCTCACCAGGCGGGCAAGATGATCATGTCTGCAACCCCGCAAACGCTTGGTTCCGACACCAAGAAGAACTGTACGGCCCCCACTATATAAAGCCCAGAGCACGGTTTGGGCAACCAACCGACTCTAATGCTTCCTTGTATGATTCGGCTGATATATTGTAGCTGCCGACCTTGTCACTGAAACTGACAAGGCCGTAGAGGCCATGGTGACCTCAGAGTTGCGCACAGCGTACCCGAAGTTTGACTTCATTGGGGAGGAGACATACTATCCGGGCCAGCCACTGACGGTTGCCCCCACATTCATTGTCGACCCCATAGATGGCACAACGAACTTTGTCCACGCCTTTCCAAGCGTCTGCATCTCCCTTGGTTTCACGGTGGGCCGGGTGCCAACTGTCGGCGTCATTTACAACCCATTTCTCAATGAACTCTGGACTGCCATTAAGGGCCAGGGCTCCTTCTTGTCGCAAAACGGAGGCCCAAAACAAAAGCTTCCTCTGAAAGCTAGCCCTGAGCCATTGAAGGACCTGAGCACTTGCCTTGTTGGCGTAGAATGGGGCTCCGACCGCAGCGGAATCAACTTCGACGTAAAGGTCAAGGCCTTCGCCAAGCTTGCCGCATCCAAGGAGCAGGGGGGTGCCATGGTACACAGCCTGAGGTCCATGGGCTCTGCTGCGCTTAACCTCGTCGCCGTAGCTGCTGGCCAGCTAGACGTATACTGGGAAGGAGGATGCTGGGCGTGGGATGTCGCAGCGGCATGGTGCGTCCTTGAGGAGGCCGGTGGTATCATGAGAAGCGGCAACCCAGGGGAAGAAGTGTCTGTGGACTGCAGGAAGTTCCTCGCTGTGCGAGGTGCACCAAGTGGCCAGCAAGATATTGTCGACGAAATATACAGGGTTCTTGGAGACAGCCGAATGGATTACCACCAGTAATTGATGAAAGCTCGTCATTTGGCGTGCATTAGATATATTTCCTAGCGATTAGATCCCCGTTATTATAAAATGGGAAAGCAAAAGCAAGCTTACGAGCGAACAGAGGCCATACTATGCCAGCTAGTATTACAGCAACTATGATCAAAACCAAAGCGTTCAGTCCTCCTCCGGGCTCTTGGGCCGCACAAGTACCCTCCTCCCAATCTCGACGGTAGCTTCTTGATGGTCAAAACTCCTGGTAACGATTTCTCAAGCATCAGTACCTACTACTTAGAATCCAATCTTGTGAGGAGTCTCAACAATTATCCATCTGCGTAGGACTTGATTTTATTTGCTATGTTGCTTAAATTTTGCGAAATATAAGCATATTAAAGTGTTATGAGAAAAGCTTGGCTAACTCCTGTCACAAGCTATCAGCGCTTGTGACGTCGTTGCACAGCCACAGATGCCCCTCTGTGGAATCTTGGCACTACGCCACCCGTCAACATTGATGAACCCAACCTCTCTGATTCAACCTCCTCACAACACCTGGATATTACACTCTTGTATCTGAAAGAGCTATCAAGATGCTGGAATACTTCACATATAAGAAAGTAAAGAAGCACCAAGCCGAGAAGCGAGCCCGAGAGGAAGCTTCTCAAACCCCGCCACTCAAACCAGTTCTAAGCCCCGACGATGAGAGGTTCATCGAACACCTTGTCTCTGACGGGACACCGCCACCACTTCCCGAACGCCCGGCTGCTTCGAACCAAGAGGTTGTCGTCGCTGATGAAAATGCGCCGCAGCTAGAGAGGTCTATAAGCAAGGGGAAAAACAAGGAGAACGAGAAGGGACCAGAGAAAGCGAAGAAGAAGGAAAACCGATTCTCGTCCTTGTTTACGAAGAAGAAAGACGACAAAAATGTGAAGGCAAATCTCCCGGCTGAAGAGGTTGAGAAGGAGGAAGATGATATCACCCGAGTTCTGAACGACCTCAACCTGTCGGCGGTCAACAACCGCGCATTGTCTCTCTCAAAGGAGTCCAACGAGCTCATGGAGAAGTTCACTCTCGTGCTTAAGGACCTCGTCAACGGTGTCCCGACTGCATACGATGATCTGGTCCATCTCCTGGATGACTCGCAGGGCACACTTTCGAAGACCTATGAGCAACTTCCTTCGTTCATGAAGAAGTTGATCGCGCAATTGCCCGAAAAGTGGACCAGTACACTGGGCCCGGAGATTTTGGCTACCGCCGCAGAGGCCCAGAAGTCAGGTATGGCGGAAGGTGCTGCTAGTGCTGCAGCTGGCGGAGGATTTATGGGAGCGGCCAAGGGGTTCTTGAAGCCGAACGGATTGAAAGACCTGGTAACGAAACCTGGAGCAGTGGCTGGATTATTGAAGACTATCATGAATTCCTTGAAGTTGAGATGGCCTGCATTTATGGGCACGAATGTTTTGCTTAGCTTGGGTCTATTTGGTAAGTTGTTTAACTCTGCGTCACGGTATGCATTCTAACTTTATAGTTCTACTTTTCTTCTTCTGGTATTGCCACAAACGAGGCAAGGAAGTACGACTTGCAGCAGAAGGCAAGACGGAAGCCGTCGATAGTGAGGGCCGTATTGTCGAGCTTGAGGATGATCCGGCGTTGGAGTCCAGCGCGACGCCCAATGCTGGGTCCAGACGACGGAGCCGTGATTCGCGCCGTCGTGATCGCTCACCGAGACGGCTAAGCCACGATTCGCGTCGTCTCGATAGCGGCTTTTCACCAAAGAGAAGAAGCCGTGATTCACGTCGGCAAGATGCCTCAGAGGAAGCCTCTTCATCGAGACGTCGCCACGACTAAAGCAGACCAGGTGGAAAGCATTGTAATGAGAGTCAAGGGAGTCGAAAAATTCACGATTATGAACGATAGGGGTATTGCCAGAGGATGGCTATTATGCTATTGACGCGGGATGGATACAATAATGAGGCGCAAAAATGAGTTTCTGGTATGCGGGTGGAAGGGGGGATGGATCACATGTATGACCATGATTGGCAAATAATAGTCGATCAAAATACCAATTTGATTTGTATAATCTCATTATCAAAGCAGTGCATTGATAGTCACCAACTGCCCCCTTTGTATAAATTTTCGGCTTTTGGAGATCTTTGGGATCGAGTAATATCAATTGAGAAGACAAATTCCAGCCCTAACGCCACCTGGAGCCCCATGCCCTCAATCCCTAACGCCAGCCATTCATAATATTCCACATATCGTCTCTCAGACATCATCCTCGTCCTCGTCCTTCTCTCCCTCCTCTGCCCCGTTCTCCCTCTCTTCTTCTTCCTCCTCATCCTCCTGCGCTTGCCTCCTGTTTCCTCCCCCACTAATTCTCCTTCCCCGATTATATGCTTCCGTCGTCGTCACAGCCTTCTCCCCAACCCACAATCCCTTCCACGGCGTCTTGCACTTGGGACATTTCTCCTCTCTCCTCGTCCTCCAAAACGGACCCAGGCAGCCCTCATGAAGACGCACAATACACGACACCTCCGAGCACCTCTGTCCCATCGTCACAATCCCCTTGCACGCCTCGCAGTTCTTGATATGCTGCCACTCGCCTGCCTCCGCATCAGGATCATTATAAGTCGCCGCAAGCCAGGACTTGAGCTCCATCAGCGCCCGCGGAGAAAGTGTATACCACCCCTCCTTACTCCGCTCAAACCATCCCTCATCCACCAAACTCAGCATCAATTTCTCTGCCTGCCCGTGCGTGAGCCCCTTATCTGCACTCTGGCTCTCCTCGCCGTTCCCGTTGCTTTGCCGCCTCCTCTCATCCGCCTTCGCAACTTTCATGGCCTGCATGCTCGTAATCGCCATGACTTCCTGGCGCTCGGTATTGTACGTCTCGAACATGGCGTCTAGCACTCGCTTGATGAATGCGATCTCGTCTGCTGTTCTCACTGTTGCCATTTGGGTCAGGGCGTCGCTGGTGCTGTTCACGAGGGCCCATATGCGCTCCTTCGAGACCTGGTGGAGTGTGGAGCGGATCTCGTAGTCGAAGGGGGACAAGGCGTCGGAGGCGGCGTGGACGTAGGATTCGAAATCTGCCATGGTGACTTCATCGGGGCGAACATTTTCACCTGTGATATAGCTGGTTAGAAACTAGGAGACAAAGCTGGAGGGGAATAGGTGAGGTACCATCTTTCACAGAGAATATGGCGGCGAGGAGGGGTCGCGCTTCCTTGAATGTCAAGGTGCCTCTTGCCATAAAGGCTTGGAGGAATGCGCGATTGCTATCATCGTACTGCCCGGCCGACATGTGTGAGATCTGGATGGTGAAATTACAGCTGAGCTGTAACTTCAACTGTGGTAGGCTTGGGACAAAAGTGAAATGTTTCCAACAAATGCGGTGTTGACTCTCCCCGCCTTATCAGCCTTATCTGGGGGAATACGCGACTTCGCTCAGGTACGCGACCAAAAATATAGAACACCACCACACAACACCTAACTCAAGTATTTCACAGCTCAACCACCTCGCCAACCAGTCTTATTAAAATGTAAAAAGAAGCAAAAAGATAAACTCCCTCGGGTGGGGTCGAACCACCAACCTCTCGATTGCAAGTAGAATCACTATTTAACAGTCGAACGCGCTAGCCATTGCGCCACGAGGGATTGTTAACCACTGAGCTAAAGCTCCTGATTCGATGGGTGCTCAGATGCTATGATTTGTTTAATACCATCTTGGGGAGCAAAGCCAAGACATCCTCGAAATATTCACATCATCAAGAAGGCAAGAAGGAACACAATACATACAAGCCATCCCTTTAAATTGAGTCAATTGCGTCACATTATATCCTAAATACGTCGGCGCCTATATGTCGTGTCTCTCTGCCAAACTCCTCCAAAACGTCGCGGAACACCAAGTAGCTCCCCAGATGATGCTCCGGACCAGCAACTCCAATATTATGCCCTTTGCCCGTAATAACAATAAAAGTCTTGATCCCATATATTATTCCCCTTTGAGCATGAAACTTCCAAAACACCATATGTCAGCTATATCTTCGTATCGGTACTCGTATCCTTGCTATCAGTGGGTGCGTCAACAGCATCCTTCTTGCCATCAGCGGGTGCGTCGACAGCATCCTCCTTGCTACCAGCGGGTGCGCCGACAGCATCCTGAAAGTCCTCATTCTGACTTTCGTCCCCATCTTCAGGTAAATCGGAGCTTGGGAGTGGAACTTCAGCTGCAGATTTTGAAGATGAGTCCTTCGTTTCCGCAGAAGCCAATTTAGTCTCTTCCTTAGAGCCCTCTTTGCTCGTCTGGTTCCCGGAAGAAAGGTATTGACCGTAGGGGACCTCCACATCGCTCGATTTCTTATCTTTAACTCCATTGGCCTCCTCCACATCGCTCGACTCCTTCTCTTTAACTCCATTGGCTTCATCCACAGCCTTGACCCCATTTTCGGTTGCGCCATTTGGTTTCTCAGTCTGGCTCTGGAGCGATGAAGGCCGGCTGCTTGGACTTCCGTTGAGCTTGGCAATCTCAAACCCGTCAGATCTTGGGCTCGAGAGAGGAGAAAACTTGTCCGACCTCGGGCTAGCAAGTGGGGACCCGTTCTCCCAGACGCCATTGACCAAAGACCTGCTACCTCTTGCCGAACTCCTTGGTGGCAGAGGTGGTGTCGGCCTTGGTGGGATAGTGACGACATTTCCTCGCGCCTTGACGACGTTAATGTGAGTCGGACGATGTGTTGCTGCCGCCGCCTCAAAAACCACGGGTTCGTCGTCATCCAAGCCGTCATCTGAATAATTGTCGGCATCGCTGTCGCCATGCTTCTCAGAGCCCTCGTTGTCTTGGGCTCCGGTACTCTTCTCGGATTTTTCGTGACGCTGGGGTTTAGTACGCTTCTCAGACCTTTCTTGATGTTGGGGTTCCACATGCTTCGCGGACGTTTCGTGGTTTTGGGGTTCGGCATTCTTCTCAGTCCCTTCGTGGTGTTGAGATTCAGGCGATTCTTGCTCTGTTATAGTCGTGCCACTCCCATTGAACTCAGAGGCATGGTTTGGGCTTGTGAAGCCGCTGTACGGTCCGAGATCTATTTGCGTGTAGTCGACATCCGGCGGTTCTAGGTCAACCTTTTCCACAGGAGTATGAGCCGCTTCGATTGGAGTCTTCGCATGCACGCTCGACGAGTCACCCGCGTCCGTCTGTGTACCCATTGAAATACTTCGGACAGTTCGCAAGCTAGTTCTTTTCGGGTTGCTCATATAGCTGGATCGACTGCCTGCCCCGGTTGTGTCCATACTCATCCGGTTTAAGTGTGGAAAGATCGGACTCGTGGGGCTCGGCTTGTATTCAAACTGTGAGCTACTCGGCCTGGAGTGGCTTCCTGCCTCTTTGATCTCCAACCCGGCCTGCTCTAAAGCAAGAACGCCAAATGGATCGGGGTCATCTGGTTCGGGAATTCCAAAAACAATTGATGACTCCACATCGACATCTCCTGGGGCGGGTTGGTCCTCCAGTTCTTCCATTAAGTCTTGGTCGACGTCCGATCGGCCCTCAGCCAACTTCAGTGTCTCCAGGAGCATCTTCGTCTCCCTAGGTACGAATCTGACCTTTCCGGCCAGAATATTCGATGCAGATATTCTCTCGCCATAGAACCTCTCATTTTCGTCTGTCCGTTCAATAATTACCGTGCCATCTAGCTGAACTCCAGCATAGAATCCTCTCGACTTCAGGTATGTGAATACTGGCCTGTTTATCTGCTTCCATTTCCCATCACTCTCAAGCACTCCACCAACTCCAACTGGCCCTGCAACGGCACTGATTTCGCCACCAACCGTGGCTCGAATTTTCGTAAATGACTCCAAGGTCTTCCTGCTGTTGATTACCACAACACAGTCGTATATGTCGACTCCCACTAAAAATCCAATCCCTGCAGTGTGTAGCATAATCCCGGAAGGAGGTGACCATGACCCGTCTTCCAATCGCGCGACCAAGACCCCAGATCCGCCCGCACCCGAAACCCAAAGACCTGTGCGCATTGTTGTGAAAATTGCCATCCCAACTGCATTCTTGACCACGTTTGGCGGGATCTTCATGAGTACTCTTTGTTTCGCGCTCTGGTTGGGACCGACTTCGCTCGGCGGCAATTTCTCTTCCTTGTAGAAGCCATCCTCTGTGAGCAATTGTCAGTAAACTATTAAGACCATAAAACCACTTCGCCCCTCTCCTCCATTGCGCACAACACAGGTACCGGTCCATGTCGGGATTTCTGTATTTGTGGCCCGAGGTAAGCATGGGACTACTTACTGCAGAAGCTCCTCAATATCCTCGCAGCCTTGTCACTCTCCTTGTCCAATTCAGTCGGCCAAAACGCCTCACTGCCGATTTTATTCGTGAGCTTGTTTACCGGAGCGCCCAACTTGTCGGCCCAGCCCCAGACTTTATCAAAGCCCTGCTTGCCGCCCTTCTTTGTCCTGTCCCAGGACGGCAGCATGGAAGTAACTCTCTGCATCGCTGCCAACGGGCGCACCTACGACGTGCCCAAGAATGGCCAGACTCTTCCCTCGAGGGAGTGCGCTGCGGATAATCGTCGCAAAAGAGGCTGAGACATCAAATATTACTCGGCCTTCCGATGCGACGGGGGAGTTGTGCACAGCGGTACGACTGGTGATGTAGCATGTGGCGAATTTCAGAAGCTCTCCGGGGCCCTCACGCCATCAAATGGTGTTCTGTGTCCGGAGGTGTTACAGTAGGAGACAATGCGACAGGAATGAAATGTGCAACAGTAGAGCAGTGTCAAGAGAAGTAGTGGAATCACCGTTCGGCAAAAGTTTGCATGGCAGCCACCTGATATTGTTCATGCGAGGCACAGTGGTTACTCGTACAGCTACTGGGTGCGACGTCCGTGCCGTCCCACGCACAAATTGGATTGGGTACAGTCGACGTCATGCCAGCCACCGTGGGGTTACTCGATTACTCTTATCACCATGGGTGCGTGCGCGTACTCTCATATTATTCATCAGCCCCCGAAATTTTCTTTTCATTTTTTATATCTGTGGAGATATATCTGTACAAATAGTTAACGACGAGGTTGAGAAACCCGCCGGTTGCAATTGCAACTTAAGGGTCTCTTAAATTTATGTCTTAGAATCTTCTTAAACCCCCGGGTGGTTTAGCCCACCTCAATGGTTCCATTCAGATGTGCATCCCGGGCATCCCGGCCCGGCACTGTTTTCGTCATTTGTATCGTGACATATTCAGGCACCTCGGTTTCATGAGGTGAAACATTGTTTCAATACTTTTGCTGTGGTTTGCTGTGGTAACAACAGTTGCCGGGTTAATTGAACCTATCGGGAGCGCCATGAATTGTTCCAGGGCAATGATCACAACGATAAAAATCCCGGCTGTAGTTTTGTGCTTTTGCGCCGCATCATTCATTACTCCTCGTCTTGAACCAACTCCTTGATCTCGCCATGCGGAATGATATCCCCTAGCTCTTCATTACCATTCGTGGCCGTAGGATGAGCCATTGCCGTGTTGCGGGCCTGGTTCAGCACCACGAATCCGTCCTGCATCCAGAAATCAACCTCGTCGATGATATCATAAACGATATCCTCGGCGATCTGATCATCAAATCTTTCGGAGACGGGCTTCGCTTTCTTGCCCTTGGATGGTGCTTGCTGGTCGCTTCCGACCATGTCGACCTCGTCATCGTCCGGTTCGGATCCTGGCGGAGGGAACCAGAAGTCAGGACCAAGGTTGATTTCCGCAGCGCCACCACGGAAAACACTGACTGCCGGATAGTAGCCCAGCATCCCATCATCCAGACCTTCTCGAGCACCCACTTGGGCCTGCGGCAACGACGCCGGCGGCAGAAATGCGAAGAGATCCTTAAAGGCCTCGCCCATGTAGACCCCGTTTTTATAAATCTTGATACTGGAATTCGGCAGAGTGCGCATTGCTGGCACTGGATGCGTTGCGCTTGGTTTCTGGCCCGAGCCGCCGCTACCAGTCCCTGTCGGAGCAGGATTCATCAAGTCTTCGAGCTCTTTCACTGGGAGGTAGTCGATCTGCTCAAAGTAGAGGTGAGACTTGAATCGTATGGGAACTCGATCCCGTATGACATCAGAAACTGTGTGCTCCGGCTCATCGTCTTCCAGATCCACGGCTGGGTTATATCGTCCTTCAACAACCTTGCTGTGTAGCGATAGCGATGGGAGGTTGATCTCCAGCCCTACCACATCCCCGACCTCTATGTTTTCGCCCGGTGGAAAGAATGCAGTTGGGCGTGACAGGTGGACCTTTTGGCCAGTGACATCCCTAATTCCGTAGCTGTAGGCATCGAAACCGCACATAGATTCCAGTGTAGCCTCTCTCCTCGCCCAGCCCACTCGTACATGCCCCTCGCTTGTTTCGCCTTGTTTTGGTATGCCGCTTGTGATTTTGCATTCCCAGTAATAGCGTCCTTCTCTCACGCATACATTTGCTTTCGCCATGCGGAAACCTTTATCAGTCGATACATGTCGACCTGCCGGGTCTACGAACATATGTCCCGCCTGGTCTTCGAAATTAAGGCGTGGGGTGAACGGCGCAGTTTCAGACTGGCGGTAGAATAGAGACGATGGGAATTCGGGGTCGGCGATACAGTGAGTATAACGATAGTTCTTTTTATTTGAGGCACTGGAGGAGACACGCATATTAGCTAGGGGATCTCAAAATATCAGGGCGCGGTGGTCTTACTAGTCCGAAGCTTCATAGAACTGTATCGGTGCGCCATCGGGGCCTTTAATCGTATGGCTCGGGGTAAATACTGGCCCTTGCGGAGGTTCGAAATCCGCGAGCCTTGGTGGTGCTAGCTTGTAGCGCAAAGGTGCGAGGACGTCGGACGTCTTCCTCTGCTTGGCTGGGCCTGCTGGATCTGGGCTGTCTCTTGCTTCTGTAGCAGCAGGGCCTTTTGCTTCGCGCTTCTTGAATGATTCCTTCTTGGCGCGAGCTGCGCGCTCCTTAGCTGCTGGTGCCTCATCTTTCGACGATTTGTTGAAATCCGGGTTTAGTGGTGAGGATACGGATGGCACATGGTCGTCTTCCAACACGCGCTTTTGAGGTATCGAGGAGGGGTGGGAGGTTTCCTCAGAAGCTGGCGTGTCTTGGGGTGCATCTCCCATTGGCGCATCTGCGGATGAAGATGTTGTGTCCATTGTGTCCATTCGCCAGCTGCATTGGTGTTTCCTAGGGGTTATACCAGTGTCATCTGTCGTGGAGCTATGGAATTGTTTGGGTTGATCTGCCAGGTACAAAATGTTAAGCTCCAGATAACACTGGCAGTATGGGGTTGCGACAAGGGGGTTCCTTGCTAGCGCGATCTATTTGACGGTCTTTGGGATTACTATGTCCCGGGGTTATATATCATTTCTCACCTCTATCGACAACCCATAAATCACTCTCTAATCAACTAGTAGACTATTTGGAATAATGGGAATTGTGTTTAACTTGGGCCCTTCCTGAAAATAGAGATTATACTTGTTGTGTCCCATTTTTGGCGTTGTGGTGAAGTATATTGGACTTTTTATTATATTATCTCATGATAAATATTTGAATGACCAAGAATTTATATGATAGGATATGTACGAGCAACACATAATATATCCATAACATTCTAACTGTCTTCCATCTTGCTAGACTCTCTTAATAATTCGATCATATCAAGCATCAAATACCTCCATCCCATTGCCATACACCAAGCAATGCATATGGCCACATTGCCCACCGAAAACGGCCAAACCAGCAGCATCCGGAACATTGGTTGTAGTCCTCATATCGCCGACTCCTGCCTCCTGCCATACCAACTCACTGAGCTTGAATTCTCCCTGTTCTTGTTCCACTACTGCCTTAAATTCCCAATTCTTCACCTTTTGGTCCCCACCCACCGTGCAGAAGCGAAAGGTCCCCGTCTGAGTTGTAGAATCGTGCGAGTGAGCAACAAAGCCCAGCCCACTGACAGCAGCAGCATGGGCTGATGGAACTGTCAGCCGCAATGAAAATTCATCGCCATAGAGATACGACAGCGACACGGCATTGTCGTCGCCTCCAGTAGCGATGATGAAGCCATCGGGGCCTATTGTTAGAGTATCAAATGACAAAATGGCCGACTGGTGAACTTTAATCCTCTTCGTCACGGAAAATTTCGCAACTTCGCCTTCATCGTCATCGTCGTCCTCGCTATCCCCGCCCAATGTCCATAATGCAAGATGACCATCCGTGGAGCCCGTTAGAATGTGCGACCCGCTATCCGCCGTTACCATCAGTTTTATCTGTGTTATACACGAAGAAGTGTATCTTCCCTCTCCGAACTTTTCGAACCCTTCCGCTTTTGTATACCAATATCCCCGAATTGTGGAGTCGGAGAAAGCAATCACAATCAAGTACATCGACTCGGTCTTTGCAAGATTAACCTCGACGGGGTTACTCATAGCGTTAATATCGAAGCCCATAATCCGCAGGTCTCGATCCTCGCTCAGATCATCAAGAGTAGCTTCACAGACTGCCCCGAGCGCTCCCCCTGGTGCGCGCAAAACCGCCCAGACATAGAACTCTTCACACCCACCGCCACTGAACAAGTAGTGGATTTTATCCGAGTAAGGCGCCCACTGGAGGTGCTGAACTCCAGCACTGTGTTTTCGCAAGGTAGTGTGGCATTGGAGCCTATCGCCGAGAATCTCGTCATGATCGTCATCATATTCCCATATTCTTATATTTGTATCCTCTGCTGCCGTAGCAATAAAAAGTTGATCTGGAGATATGGCACAGGTTTTGATCTCTCGCCCATGGCCGCCTGGCTTCAAGACGTTGTGCGACGGATGGTATTGCTCATGTATGTGTAGTTTCGACGCTTTTGTATACGCAAAGTAGGTGCCGCCGTATTGGGGTAGAAGGGAGTAAACATAGCTTCTATGAGCCCCACCGCAGTCAACCCTGCATATTTCTCTTTGCTCCGTTTCATTCCAGACAATAAATGTCTTGCTCCGAAAGCCATGGACAATCAGTGATGTGCCGCAGAATGATGCCCCTTCAATCATGGGCCCAAATGGAAGCGAAGTCTGGTGCACAAGCACCACCACGATCAAGGCTTCATCATCATCATTGAGTGGGTTAACAACTGCAGATAAAATAGCATAAGTTCCATCACGGGCTGTAACGATAAAGTGACCGGGTTTTTCGAAGGATTCTGGAACCCTTATAACAGAGGTTATTGCATCATGACACTTGAAGCTTTCGTCAATAGCAACAATTAGCTCATTTGCTCCGGCGTCCAAATTGTAAAGTGCTATTTTCCCGTTTCTCGATCCGAGTATGATCAAGTCATAGACCTCGCCTGCGCTTGTTACTACAAATGCAGGCGGTAAATGGATAATTTGAACATCCACTTTCTCCAAAGAAGCGGGCCGAAGAGTAATAACACTAGCCTCCGAGTTCCCAAGTAGGGTTGCGAGGACTAGTAGAGTATCCTGACTCGGTCTTGAAATACAAAACAGTCCCGCTACCTTGTGTTTTAAATCCGCTATTTGTTCTATGCCTCGTGATGGAGAATGCATATAAACTTTGCCATTAGCACCAGCCAATATGGCAATCCCGTGTTCTGGTATGCCAGTGACAACGGAGTAAGATTTAAGGTCTGCTTCAGAGCCGGCGGGGAGTGATAGTTCGAGCCAAGGGTCAGTGGGAGCAGTTGACTGGACGACAACCCTCCCAGAATTTGTCGTGAAGAGAACTTTATTTGGACCGACAAGTGCGTATTTATTAAAAGAGTCTTTTGGGGCCGCAGGCGGCTTCTTCTTCTTCTTCTTTTTCTTGCTCTTTTCTGCATCTTCCGGACTTCCGTCCTTAGACTCCGTGACAACAGGGGCTTGTTCCACGACAGGTTCCTCAACTATTGCAGGTGGAGGTAGCGGTTCAACGAGATCATCCAGTGATTTGATCCAAGATCTTGGGTACCTATGGGGTTCCGGTAACTCATCAGCGAGTGAACCATGAGCCACTTGTTCGCTTTCTTGGTCTGCCTTCTGCCCACCAAGAAAAATATCGAACACCGAAACAGCTCCATCTGCACCGCCAGTGGCCAATCTGCTTTGTGACTGCCCGGTAGCAAGTAAAGAAGATGACCATATATGTTTTCCAGTATGGTGTGAGAACTCCTTGATATGTGTAAGGGTGGCTTTGGGCTTTAAAGTTAACTTCTCTAGCCCAAGACCATCCTGAGTAGCACTATCGCTAGACGCCTTCGACCATCCATCAAGAGACCATTGTTGCACTGTCGAGTCTTCACCGAAGGAGAGAACATTGACTGGGGTTGCACTTTCTGACTCGGGTTTCTTGGGGGTGATAAATTTGACTTGCCAAATGCGAGAGGCATGCTCCCCCATTGCAGTAGCTATGCATAGCTTTTCAGAAAGCATACCCTGTGAGTCGGGAACTACTCCGCCAAAACCAGTATCCTTCAACAGGCGTTTTGTCAATGGAGGATCTGTTGGGTTGCTATTTAACGGCGAGAGATCCCATAACCTGATGGTTCGGTCATCGCTACAACTGGCCAGAAGCCTGGTAAGTTGACCGTCTGGCCCTCTTATCTCAGGGGAGATCTGGACCTCGAATATTGATCCTTCATGGCCGGTGAAAGTGAAAAGGATTTCGCTACTTTCTGTAGAGTCCGAAATACTCATCTTCAAGGCAATAATTTCTATTTCTCCAAATACTGTGCCAGCTGCTACCATAATTGAAGACTCTGAGGTCCAGACAATATTGGCAGAGTAGAGAATCGAGCGGGACGGCGATGACAGGCGCCGCACAGACAGTTGCTTTGAGCCATCGAGTGGTAAAACATGTAGGGCAACGCTGTGGGCTGTAATGAAAATGCAACCCCCCGAAGCATCAAAGGGAGAAATAGCGCAGGCCAGCAGCCAGTCAGGGGCGACCTTCTCGTTGGAAACGAGCGAGGTCTTGTCACCTGATATGATGTTTTTCAAGTCAACATCGTCGAGAATAGTAAAAGAACGGCCTCCCCAGATTGATATTAGGCCATCGCCGGGTCCTTGGTCTCCCTGCACGGCGATCCCGTGCACAGTTTGGGAGTTGAAGACTCTGCATTGTGCGATGAGCTTTGAGGATTTAACTTCGTAAATCTTGAGAAAGGCGCCCTCTCCAACTAGAAGCAACTCATTTTGCTCTATACCCTCCGCTTGGCAGTAATATGCGAGGGCTGTGATGGGGTCCAGCGTATACACATGCTGTAGAGATGTTAGCACACGACGTCCTAAATTCCATAGTGGGGTCACCCTTGTGGGCTTCATCTCGCTGCAAGCCACTTGGTACTCTCACATACCTGGATAGCCATTTCTCACGAGAAGCAAGCAATTTATTCTATTATCATATTGCTATGATAATATTGCATATAGTCGTGACCGCGAACGTGGTACGTGGATACTCACCTTTCGATAAACTTTGGGACAAGAAACACCCCACGATCTAATCTAATCTAATCTACAGCAGCCCGAGCAATCCCGTGATCCCAACGCCGAACTTAGCGATTCTAGTTATGACGTCAGAAGCGGGCGTTTATCAACAACGCTTCTTTTTCATGGGACTTGGCTTCGAACCCTGTATATTTCATGGCGGTCTAGTCCTAATCTACTTCCGAAGGGGTCTATGATCTGACTAGGGATACGGAAAGATGGCTCTTGGGATCGTCTAGTAATGGGGAGTCTGCATGGCCAAGTGCTGTCGTTTGTACCAACGAAATGCTATCACGGAGAAAAAGACAAGCAACGGGAGACTGCCGGTTTGGAGATCAATCAACTAGTGTGTGGCAGCTTGCAACTGCCGACAGCCCTACGGGGAACACTATCTGGGGTTTGGGTATCAGGGAGGAATGGAGTCGGCCTCCTTGGCAAGCGGGAAGGATTAAATCATAGCTAAAGGCGAAGGCTTGACTTTGACGCATGGGCTCTTGCTCATTGTTGTTTTGGTCATGTGTTTAATCATCGATACTAGGCCATAATACTATGCCACCAGTCAGCGATTAGAGGACCGAGATTCTCTTGTCTTGACATAAGTAAGAGACATTGGCATAAGTATGACATTGGCATAAGTATGACATTGGCATAAGTATGACATCGGCTGCGACATTGTGAGACTATATTCTGTGCTACTGGAGTAGTGTGCCCACCCTGTCGGCGCTTGATGCCTTGATAAATTCAAGCCGGATCGATCTTGGCCCGAGAGTGTCTGCCTGGATCACCTGCATTCTGCGGTTTTTTTTTTGATGCTGTTGATTTTTTTTTTTTTTTTTTTTTACCTTATTAATTATCATTTGCACCTCCTAATTCTTAATTTTTAATTATTAATTATGAGTTTTTTAATTCGTCACACGTCTGGTTGCAGTGTCCATTTAATCAACAAATAACCCAAATAAACCCCAAAAAACCGGCTACGTCGAGGCTTGGTTGTCTTGCGTAGCCCCCCAAAATCTCATCCAATCACAACCTCCCATCCACCAAAATATGGAACCTTTCAAACCTTAAACACACAACTATGACGCAGTGGTCCCCCCGTCACCGTTCTGCCTTCTTCTTGAGGGTTTAACCTGAAAGTCAACTAAAGTCACTCCACCCTTAACCCAGTCCTCAGCCCAGACTCTCTTCTCTCCTTCTCTTTCTTTTCTGAGATTCTTGCTACTATCAACTATCAATCGAACGACTGATCCTTATCTGTTTATAATAAGCACACCCTCACTTCAACAAACTTGTCAATAAACAACAATGCATCGTACATATTCCCTGCGGCAGTCTCGGGCTCCGACGGCGTCGCAGCTCCAGAACCCACCGCCTCCACCATCGACGACTAAGTCGGGGCGCATTTTTGGCCGGGGCGGCATTGGCCATGGATTGAGGAAGCATGCGTGTGTTTGAACTCATTGCGCAAACTTGGATGCGTAACTAATTCGTCTTGGTAGTGCTGGCTTCGGTAGCACCGAGCTGAGCAAGAAGCTCGCCCAGCTGGTGAAGATGGAGAAGAACGTTATGAGGAGCATGGAGCTCGTCGGCAGAGAGCGCATGGAAGTTGCTGTAAGCCTGCGACATCACATCAACTTGCTGTCGCATTTACTGACATCACATAGCAACAATTGTCGATCTGGGGTGAGGGATGCGACGATGACGTATCCGATGTTACTGATAAGCTTGGTGTTCTACTCTACGAAATGGGTGAGCTGGAAGACTCCTACGTTGATCAGTACGATCAATACCGTGTCACCATCAAGAGCATCCGCAACATTGAGTCGTCGGTGCAGCCAAGCAGAGACCGTAAGTTTCTTCATTCCTCAATGCGCCCATCTAGGTACTAATTCAATACAGGCAAGCAGAAGATCACAGACCAAATCGCGCAACTAAAATACAAGGAGCCCAACTCCCCCCGAATTGTTATCCTCGAGCAGGAGCTTGTCCGCGCCGAAGCCGAGTCGCTCGTCGCCGAGGCCCAGCTCTCGAACATCACCCGTGAGAAGATCAAGGCAGCATTCAACTATCAATTCAATGCCCTCCGCGAGCACAGCGAGAAGCTCGCTACCATCGCTGGTTACGGAAAGCACCTATTGGAGCTGATCGATGACACCCCAGTCACCCCCGGCGAGACCAGAGCTGCATACGACGGATACGAGGCCAGCAAGGCCATCATTCAAGACTGCGAGGATGCCCTCACCAACTGGGTTGACTCCAAGGCTGCCGTCAACGCAAAGCTATCCAGCCGCGCACGCACCCTCTCCCAGCGCCGCCGAAACAACATCGCCCGCAACGCAGAGGGCCACGACCTTTCTGGCCAAGATAGCTCATACAAGGACCGCGAGTCTGGCCTGTGGGTCCCAGCTAGCGCGCACCAGGGCGTAGATGATTATGATGATGAGGAGGAGGAGGACAGGCACTCTGTGCAGGAGAGTGAGATTCTCAACGGCGGCGAGAGCAGGGGTCGTCTGCACGAGACCTCGGTTGAAGTCTAATGCGCCGGGATTGGAATGGTCTTTCTTTGGTGTTTGTTGAGTTGGGAGTTTTGCGGGAGAATTGATCCCGGAATCTCGTTGCTTTCTTTTCTTTTTTATACAACATGTGTTTCGCAATGACCCGATGTTAATAAAATAATATGTTGTTTATACTTTGACATTTGAGTTTCTGAAAATGGTGCCCTTTGTGATTCAAAACTTGTGTTTCTAAACCTTAGGCCTGATGCAACCCACTGAACTCCCATAAGACCGAGGTTGTTGATCCCGGAAATTCAGTGCCCACTTATATCCGTAGGTTCTCGTTGCTAGGTGTCTACCGTCTGACCTTTGGTAGCGGCATCCTCTATAGCGTTTGGATTATATACCCCTCGCATTATGCCCGTCCAATCCATTCCCAATTCGTCGCGTATGAAGCGAATACTCCGTCCTATCCATTGCTAGGTAGTAAGAGTACATGTGAATCCCATAATCGGAGTAGGGTGCTATGCGGCTTCCGAGGTCGTTGTTGTAGTAGTACCAGTCTGCGATTTAAGCATATTGCCCGACCACCGCGACCCCGTGGATTTCATCTGCGATGCGAATTGCTCCAGCTCGATCTTCGTGATATGCTCGCCTGGCACAACGACTAGACCCAGATAGCGGGAAGTCATCTCCAATGTAACCGAGCCAGCGCCGGAAGTTTGTGGAAGGGCGGATTCTGAGGGTAGCCGGTATTCGTAGGTATGCGCGAGGATCATGTTACGATCCTATACCGTCAATGTTAGCTGCGGGGTGTTTGAAATGCGCTGTAGAAAGGATTGGGGGGATGGCTACCGAATCTGTGCACTTGAACTCGCCGAGGAACATTCGTTTGTCAGTTGTTGTGACGCGAAGGCTCTTGTTTAAAAGGCCATTGAGGTAATCCTTTGCCTCGGCGTTTGTAGTCGCCATCTTGCTCAGACGTTGGTGGATAACAAAATTTTAGTCGTCCACCTCGAAGTTGACAAGACGCTGATATCCATGGTGATACCGATAACGATAAGAACGTTAAGTACACCACGTGACTTCGCGTTAAGTACGTCACGAATACCCCAATGACTCGTCGAGAAGGCGAATGGATGCCTTCAGTAGATAAAACTCGAGGCATCGCCGACGAAACCGCCAACATGATGCCCGAAGTCTCCGTAATCTGCGTCAAGGCTCCCTGCTGATTTTGCAGCGAAGGCAACGTCTGGATCTACTCCTGCGACACAAACAACACTGCCTTTGAGAGAAACCCGCCACCTTCATGAACGATGGGTGTGACCCAACTCTGGTCGGTGCTGCACCCCTGCGCCAGGCCCACGAAGCTCGAAGCTCTCAACCGCAAGCGCCTCGCAGTCGACGCGTCGATTTGGATATACCAATTCCTAAAAGCCGTGCGCGACAAGGAGGGGAATGCGCTGCGCAACTCCCACGTCGTTGGCTTCTTCCGGCGCATCTGCAAGCTGCTGTATTTCGGCATCAAACCGGTGTTTATATTCGATGGCGGCGCGCCTGTGCTGAAACGTCAGACGATTCTGGGGAGGAAGCGACGGAGAGAGGGGAGACGCGATGATGCGACGAGGACGGCGGGGAAGCTGCTTGCGATGCAGATGCAGCGGGTGGCGGAAGAGGCGGAGGAGAAACGGAAACGAGAGATTGAGGTTAGAGGTCGTCCTACGGAGGCTGTGGAAGATGAGGAGCTGCCGGATGATCAGAACTTGGTCTACGTGGACGAGCTGGGCATGTCGAACCAGGAGAGGCAGCAGAGCCGTAAGTTTGTGAAGAAGGATCAATACCATTTGCCGGATTTGAATGGTGATATTTCAAATATGGGACAGCCGAATGATCCTCGAATTATGTCTGCAGAAGAGCTGGAGGAGTTTGCGAGGCAGCACAATAGTGGGGAGAACGTGGACTTGTACGACTTCAGTAAAATCGATTTTGATGGAGACTTTTTTAAGTGTCTGCCGCCTGCAGATAGGTACAATATCCTCAATGCTGCAAGGCTGAGATCTAGGCTCAGAATGGGGTTGAGCAAAGAGCAACTTGAGGAAATGTTTCCGGATCGGATGGCATTCTCGAAATTCCAAGTCGACCGAGTGAGGGAACGAAACGAATTAACGCAGCGATTGATGAACTTGAATGGGATGAATGCCGAAGAGGCCATGTTCGGCGTCGGCAATGGCAGAATTGCTGGTGAAAGAGGCCGGGAATACATGCTGGTGAAGAATGACGGAGTAGAAGGTGGATGGGCATTGGGTGTTGTTAGCAAGGATAGAGACCAGGGGGAACGAAACAAGCCGATAGACGTTGATGCTTTGCATGAACGAAAACAGGTTAAACCGACAGAAGAAGAGCTCGAGGATGATGATGAGTTCGAAGATGTCCCGGTCGAAGGACTCAATCGGCTTCCCACGGAGCAAGCGCGATTCCAGCAACAAATGGACCAAGTTAGGGCTCTACAACTAGCTGACGAGGATCATGCGAAAAAGGAGCAAGCTCCAACAAACTCTCTTTTCGTAGAACAAGACGGAGCCGAAGACTTATTCGAAGAGAGCGAGCAATTCGACGAAGAGGAAGAGCTGAATCGTGCGATTGCAATGTCGTTGCAGAAAAGCTTTGCGGCTGAGGAATCTGAAGAGGAAGCCGATTTCGAAGATGTTCAGATGCCCTCATATGAGCAGAAGTCTGCCAAAGACCATCGCCCACTTCAAAAGAGTAGTGGAAATGGATTGATCCATATTGTCAACAACAGGGCCAATGCTGCGGTGCCAAAGCGCATGGCTGCCGAGAGCAGTGACGAGGAGGAGAACCTGCAAGATATTCTTGCTCAAGCGAGGAAGCAGAAGGCTGTTGCTGGGAAGATGGCGCCATCAGCGCCTACCTCTTCATTGGGCGCTGCTGGAAATCCATTCGGCGGGGCTTTACCATTTGAGAAACTCGATTTGAAGAAATCCATATTCAGTGGATTTGCCAAGGCCCGCCCAAATAAGGCCAAAAGTACTGAAAAGGAAAAGGACAATGAAGATTTGGCTGGGGGATTCGAGCGTGAGGGTAGCGTCGAAAAAGCAAGACCTCTTCCACCGTGGTTGGCGAGTACTGGAGATATTCGATCCGATGTTAAAGAGCAGATGGCTAAAGATCAGCGAGTAAATGCTGCAGATTATGAGAGGCGTTTGGAAGACGAGAAAATGTATAGGCGCGATCATGGCGTCATTGAGATCGAGTCTTCAGATGAAGCTAGTGACGTTGAGATCGTTGAAGCGCCGGCACCAAAGGTCGCCATTACCGATGGAAGGTTATCACCTCCCAGCAAGGGGAAATCTGAGCAAGATTCTATTGCCAGCATAAGTATTAAGCCGGCTGATATGTCTCAACAACACGCCGAAATGAGCACCCCAGCTGTGCTGGAAGATGGAGGCGACGAGACAAACTTGCCTTCAGAAGAGGAGCCCGTTGAATGGCCAGAAAGTGACCGAGACGAGCCCTCAGTAAAACAACGGCAAAGTGAGAGTTCTGGATTACCTAGGGAAGTTTCACCACCTAAGGCTGCGGTCCATGAAAAGAGCCCCTCTCCTACATTTGAGGATATAGAAATACACGAACCAATGACAAGAACAACACCCCCCATTCCCCAAGGGCAAGAGGATATCTTTGCCGCAGAGAATGACGACGCTTTTGACCGACAGGCTGCTCATACAATTTCCGACGATGAGTTTGGCGACTTCAGCGACCCCGAAGACGAGGAATTACTCGCGCACCTTGCTCTTGAAGCAGAAGAGCATGCTCGTTTTGCCAGTAGCCTCAACAACAAGGCTCCACAGGTTAACCAAGAAGATTACGAGCGAGAGCTCAAACAGCTTCGTAACCAGCAGAAGAAGGACCGTCGTGATGCAGACGAGGTATCCCATATCATGGTCACGGAGTGCCAAGCGCTTCTTCGCCTGTTCGGCTTGCCATACATCACAGCTCCCATGGAAGCCGAAGCCCAATGTGCGGAGCTCGTCACACTTGGCCTGGTTGACGGAATCATCACCGACGATTCTGACGTCTTCCTATTCGGCGGCACACGCGTCTACAAAAACATGTTCAACAGCAACAAATTCGTCGAATGCTACCTCGCCTCCGACCTCGAGAAAGAGCTCTCCCTATCCCGCGACAAACTCATTGAATTCGCACACCTCCTAGGCAGCGATTACACCGAAGGCCTTCCCGGCATCGGCCCCGTCACGGCACTCGAAATAATCTCCGAATTTCCCTCCGCCGACGGCCTTCAGGAGTTCAAAGACTGGTGGTACGATGTCCAGCACAACCAGCGCCCTAAGGAAGCAGATAGCACATCTTCCTTCCGCAGAAAATTCCGGAAATCCCAAGCCTCAAAGCTCTTCCTCCCCCCCGCCTTCCCGAGCAAGGCAGTCACAGAAGCCTACCTCCACGCCGACGTAGACAGCACACCCGACCCCTTCCAATGGGGCGTCCCCGACCTAGATAACCTCCGCTCCTTCCTCATGGCCACGATAGGCTGGACACCCGAGCGCACAGACGAAGTCCTCGTCCCCGTCATCCAAGACATGAATCGTCGCGAGGCGGAGGGGACGCAGGCGAATATCACGCGGTATTTTGATGGTGCTGTTGGGACGGGCGCGAGGGCGGGGGCGGTGGGTGCGAATAGGGGAAAGGGAAGTAAGAGGATGAGTGCTGCGGTGAGGAAGTTGAAGGCGACGAGTGGGGGTGGGGGGGGGTTGGATAGGACGTTTGCGGATGAGGCGGCGGAGTGGGCGAGGAGGAATGAGTTGAGTGAGGCGGCGCAGGTGGCGAAGCATGGGAAGAAGGGGAGGGGTAGGAAGAGGGGGGTGAGGGAGGAGGAGGTGGAGGCGGAGGGGGAGGCTGATGATGAGGGTGTGGTGGATGGAGATGGTGAGTCTGCTGGTGCGGAGGTGCAGACGAAGAGTAAGAGGGCGAGAACATCTAGAGGGGGGAAAGCCTAGGCTCGGTGGGGCGGTTTCTATTTGTAGACATATATAAGAGATTGGTAGTAGACCACAATAATACCCACAGCCTTGGAAGCTGGAAATGATTTCATAAGCATCCTTCGTTTTTCAATACTTTTCCTGTGCCATCTATAAAAACCCATCTAATATGCCCGTCTACCTCCCAACTAAACCACAATATCCAGCACCTCCCCCCCTTTCCCAACCTTCTCAACCCTCATCCACCCCCCACTCTCCACCCGCACAATAAGCCCATCAACACAAACCCTCAACCACTTCCCCTCATTCCCCTCCACCGCCGCCTCTTTGAAATCAATTTTCAGCGCCTCGACCTCTTCATACCCCACTAGCCCATCGTCCCTCTCCACGTGCTTACCGCCGCTGTATGCGCCGGTCATGACACCCATGATCTCCTCACCGGATCCGGAATCGAAGTGCACTACCCGCATCACCTCATCCAGCGGTGTTGTGGCGGGGGAGATGGTGAATGTTTTCTCGAGATTTGAAACGAGTGTGCAGAGGATGTAGGCATGCGTCTCCCTATCCACCACCTTCTCCTCTCCACCCCGCACAGTAATCGTCAATTTAGCCTTATACCTATGCGGCACCCCCAACAACTCCTGCGCCACAATCCCAAACCTCTTATCCCCAAATTTCCTCAACTCAGTGGTATCGGAATCGGCGACGAGGGTGGAATGGAAACCGTATGACGCCACGATGCAGCCGTGGAGTGTGTTATTAGGGAGAGGCGTAGCGGTGCGTCCTTCGTTCGTGAGGAGGGAGGCGGAGGAGAAGGAGGCGCGGAAGTGGGGGAGGGGCTTGGAAGAGGGGAGGAGGAGGGTGGTGAGGGCGTGGTGGAGGGGGGAGGGAGGGGGGGCGGGGAGGCGGTGGGTTGAGTGGAAGAGGGCGTTGCCGGTGCCGAAGGGGAAGAGTGCTATTGCTGGGCGAGTGTATGTGCTTGGTTGTGTTAGTTGGAGTTTTCTATTTGAGTTGGGGGGGAAAGGTAGTACCTAGAAACCTCAGCGCCTACAAGCCCATTCAACAACTCCACCACCCCTCCATCTCCACTCAGCAAGATGACCGTCTGTCGCACCCCCCTCGCCGCCTTCTCACGCAGTGTTCCCTCCGCGAGTTCCGTGATCGTCTCATGAGATGTCGTGTGCACGACTTGATACCCATCTCCACCCAACCCCAACACCTTCAGCGCAGGCGCAAGGACGGATTCAAAGAATGCTGCTGCCTTCCCAGTACCGGATTTTGAGGAGATGACGACGTGGATGTCCTCTGCTGGGAGGGAGAGGTGGGGAGCTGATCCGCTGAGGAGGTGCTTGGAGATGAACGCCTCTGGGGCGCCTTTGAGGTCTGTCTTGTGTAGTTCTACGTCTGGAACGGGGAGGGCGGTGTTTTCTGGCGTGGAGATGGTGGGGATGGTGTAGACTGTGTGTGTTGGAGGAGTAGTTGAGCTGGGAACGATGGCTAGGACGTCGCTTTCGAGGATGGTGTCCTTATCCTCGACGCTGCTGACGGTGCCTGGCGCCTTTGTCCATGTGAGAGTGTTGTTTTCATAAGTGAACTCCACGGGTTCACCGTTGACGGCCGCTTCAGTGGTAGACATGGCTGTGACAATAAGAAGAGGAGTGTATATATCTCAAAGCTTGGAAGACAACAGATAATGAACGAAGGGGTCTACCCCTCCGCCTAAAATTGTTTAGTCGCTGTGTTGATAAGCACACAAGTCAGATTACTGTAAGCTGCATTCGTATAGAAATATTGCGCAATCAGGTGCGACCCCGCGGTCCGTCCCTGTACCTTGTTCCTGGCCCCTCGATTAGATGACTGATAAGATAAGGATTTTTACCCCAGCTATCCATCAGGGTACTACACCCTCATATCCTATTTTATCCTCCGCCAACAGTTTAAGAACCAGCATCACGCCTAGCAAATATAAACCATCGCTTGAGTACAGAAGGTTCGTAACCACCGTGACAATACTATCGCAATCCCATGTGGCTAGCAGAGGAGGAGAAAGCGATATAAATGGCGGGGAGGCAACGACGACACGCCCGGTAACGATGACAGAGGTTGCATGACAAGAAGTCTTTCTCGACAAGAAAACACGCCGTGACAGGAACAGAGCGTGGCAGCAGCAGCAGCGCAGTCATTCCAGTCCATGCGTTTCCCACCAGGAAAACAACAAAGTGCGGGTCTACTCATCCTCTCGGCGGTGCTCCGCGAACGTAAATAGTAATCACCGAAAGTTCAAGAATATTCCACGAAGAGTAGTCACCATCGAGCTTATCTTCCTTTTTATATTCAGTTTTGGGCTTGCTATGTCTGAAAGATTGGGGGTTTCCTCTATGGTGATAAGTCGAGTATGGTAAAAACTTCACTGGATTATATGTCAGTAAAATCATTACTGGCGTCTAGTCGTTGTCCCGAACCCCCCTTTCCCATTGTCTCGTAGCTGGCTTTGAAGGCAGGTTTGGGATGGATGGCTCGTGGGATACTGGCATGAAAAGGGGTAGTATACACATATCACCATCACCATCACCATATATTCACAGTCAAACAGCGCAAAAACCAATATCGTGTGAAACGCACTCACGCGCAATGATTCCAGACATCCAACGCCATAGAACCCAAGTATAAACGCCCCCTACCCCCCAACCCGCCCCAAATTCCCAAATGCAGCCATCCCATCCATCTACCCAAGAATCCTTTCCGCCCAAACAAAATCAACCCATCCCATCAGCATCTTATCACAACAAACTACCCCCAAATACAAAACCTAACAACACTTCCTCCCCCTCCCCTTCTTCCCCCCCACCCCACTACCCCCCACCCCCGCCGTCCCCCCCCCACCCTCCTCAACCACATCCTCCATCCCAATCCCCGTCGGAAACCCCAACCAACTCCTCCTATCCCTCCCCACCCTAAAACTCCCTCTCCCCGCCTCCCCTCCAAAATAATCCCCCCCTTCCTCCACCCCAGCACCACCTTCACCTTCCTCCTCCCGTTTCCTGGCTTGTTCTACTAATTTCCGTGTAACGACTCGAAAGACTTCGTCGACGCCTTCGCCGCTCTCGGCGGAGATCTCGTGACAGCAGTCCCAGCCGACGTCTTGCCCCCAGAACCCGCTGCTTCGTTTGCTGGTAGCGCCTGGACTCCTCAGATCCCCCGTCCCGCCACTTGTTGCTCTAGAGCGTCCCCCAAAACCAGCGCCGTCTGCTGTGGCGGTCAGGGGGGGCGTGGAGCTGAGTGCTGGGTAGAGGTTCTCTGCTACGTAGGCGATGCAGCGCTCGAAGGGGACTTCTCTCTTCCCCGGTTCTCGCGCAGCTATATCTGCCTTAGTGCCAACGACATGGAGGACTACGCCTTCGCCTAACTCCCGCCGTAACTCCGCTAGCCACCGTCCCATCTCCTCAAAGCTCGCTGCGTCGGTGATGGAGTAGCAGATTATACACGCGTTCGCGCCTCTATAATACAATCTCGAAATCGACCTGAAGCGTTCTTGGCCAGCTGTATCCCATAACTGCAAGCGGACGAGGGTGTTGGAATCGGTATCGTGGATGCGTTTCGTCAAGAAGGACGCCCCGATCGTCGAGGGGTGGGGGGGGAGGAAGGTGCTGTGGATGTAGCGGTGCACGAGGGAGGTTTTGCCGACGCCTTGGGCGCCGAGGACGACGATTTTGGCTTCGAGGGTGGTGGGCATTGTGGATGCTGGTCTGGAATGGGGGGGTTTTGTGTGTGGTGGGGTTGTTGGTGGGTGGTGGTTGTTAGGGGCGCATTTCAGCGTGGTGGTGGGGTGGAGGGTGAGAGGTGCAGCCTTGTGAGGTTGAGGTGCATGCGCGAGGGCAATGTTGTTGTTGACTCTTGTGTTTGGATTTTCGTGATGTTTGTAGTGGTGGTTGTATATAAGCTCCTCGTTGAGCAAAAGTGTGAGAGACTCGAGTGTCGAGTATCGAGTGTTGTATGCCTCGTGGCTGTAATTTAAATGTCCAAAAGTGTCAGGCTGTCGACGCGTGCGCGATAGATAATGTGAGGGCGCCGCAAGAAGTGATAGATAGCAAAAGGGTCGTTTCGCATCAACAATTTACCGAGCCGAGGATCGTCGCGTGTGGGGACGGAAGAGGAGAAACGTGATTAACAGTCACGTGATGTGGAATAGCCGCTCGGATCCTGGGTTGGTGGTGGTTCTTGGGAAATGAAAGAGGGGACGAAGGATGGAAGGATCAAAGGAAGGATGACAGATGATTTTTGTGCTATTTTTTCTATTTTAAGCAACTTGACAGCGGTTGCGGTAAAGTGGCTTTCTTCTTTTCTTTGTACTGGGCAACACAAAGTATGGTATGGTGATATTTATGGTGTTCTTTACACTTGGCAAGGCTGACTGCCAAAATTTGTCAAGCTTTTTATAATATCGGGGAATTCAAAAGACTCAAATCCAGTCAAGCCTTTTTATTTGTTTGCTCTCCTTCTTCTCTTGTTCATATCCGGTGATTGCTGTCTCCTGTCACACTGTCACCCGGAGTTAGAGGTTTCACCGTGTTCCCGTCAGCATCAGGGGTTTTTTTACTTAGCATGACCGCTATAGCGTCTGTGATCCCACGCCGTCACTGCTGCGGTCGTTTTAGTGTAGAGTCTAGTATGGAATATAGACTTAATGAACTGTCAGCTAATTTAAATCTCCGCTGAGAGCTGTGGAGTGCTTCAACTGGTGGTCGATCTACTTTGAGATTGTATTATCGTCTCATATGATCAACATGCACTCTGAGATTAGTATAGTCCAGTCCGCATAGTCAGAATTACCAGTATAGTCCATATGGTTAATATTATCAGTTTGCGGACTATTATATGGGTGATACAGCGTGGTAAGGGCTGACAGGAGAATAAAGTAACCTTACTTTGCCTCTTTACCCCTTCTCTATATGGCTATAGGGGCTGTCTAGGGACGGGAAATATAGAAAGAAAGTTAGAGTGCTCTTTCTAACTTTGAATACTTTTAAATTTGAATACTCTAACTTTCTTTATTGACGGCATTAAATATGTACCAGTACTCCTCCACCCTGTCTCGTCAGGTACCATAATCGCCCTAAATCCTACTACCTTTGTCTAGCCGCCATACTAAAACACCCTGCAAGGTACATGTCTTGTCAACAAGGATGCTATCCAGAGTCCCAATCCCTTCCATAGAGAACCCTGAATGGCACCTCCGGATGTACGAGTACCTTTCGCGCACGGTAGAGTTATTCTTTATATGCATGCACAGCTATTTTCAGCTTGTAAGGGGGTTGGTTCCCTTACAAACTTGCCCCGAAACCATCCAAACAGCGCCCCAGGAACACCGCAAAGTCCGCCTGAACCGCCTGATCCGGGGCAGTCGAGTAACATTACACTCAGTTTCCGACGGCTCTTGGTCTCTTGGCCTTTACAGCCCGCTGCTAACAAGACCGACCCTTACCAGACTCCCTATACCATTGGACCGCTGCGCCTTTGCCAACACTGCCATCCTTTTTCTCCGTCTAGAGTCGTACAGAGTTGTGCAGTTCCAGCTTCAAACCACTGTGGACATCTGGAATGTTTAGGCCCCTCTACTCCACCTTGGCGCCCCCTGTACCGCGCGCGGTTGTTGGCAGCTGGCCCCAGACCCCAGTGGAGATGAGGATCCATGACGCGCCGCCCAGCAAAAAGTAAGACGGGCTATACTGCCCCCATCCTGACCACTCCATACACTCCATACAGAGCGCACAAATACGCACAACACCTCGACCTGCCAAGCAATGGGGCGTTGTTCCTCCCTTTCCTCACCTCAGCCTCGACCTGCCGCTCTTCCAGCTCCAGCCAACGAGGAGAGGCTAGGCGCATTTCGGAAACACGGTGAGGTTGGAGAGGTAGGGCGCGCTCCACTCTCTCACTCTCTTCTCTTAGTTACTGTACTTCATATATATCTTCGTTGACTCGTCGTTTCCTTCGCTCTTTCTGCGTCTTGCGTTCTTGCGTGCCTCTCATTTTGTGATTCCTCGTCCCCTTTCACGCTCCTTGTTCTGCCTCGGTATTGCGTTCCCCCTCTTTCTCTTCGTCCAACCCCCCCGCTCGCCATGGCGCGACGCGCTGCCATTGCCGCCGTCCTGGCATCGGCTGTCTCCCTCGTGGCGGCTGCTTCAGTTGGCACAGAGCCGTGTGCTACTGTCAGGAACCTCTACCTTCGCGGCAATGCGATCCCAGCAGCAGTATATGACCCTCCCATCCTAAGTCCCCCTCAAACGCCTGCTGACTCTCGTTCCCCGGCAGACCGGATATGCATGTCTCTCCTCCGTCCCATTCGACGCGGACATCGGCGTCGCGACTGTCCAGAACTTCCAGAAGCTCAGCGAGTTCCACTCCACTCTCGGCGATATCAAGAACCCGGGGAAAGGCTACGCAAATGCACCCGTCGATATTATAGGCTTGCTCGATCAGCTGATCGTCGATATCAAGGCAGGAAAGTATAAGAATCAATACCAGTTTGAGGAGCAGATGGCCCTCATCACGGGCCTGTCCTTCGATGGTCACTACACCTTCCTGGGCAACACCTTCTACAGCTCGTTGGACTGGTACCGTGGCGGTGCTACCAATGGCGCTTACGAGGGCTCCTTGATCTCTGTTTCCGCCGATGGGAAGTCATTGCCGCAGGTTTACTTTACCACCGACCTCACCAACCCAGATGCGTCTCCGATTGTGTCGATAGATGGACAGACTGTTGTAGACTACCTCACAAAGGAATCAAACCATCAACTCTTCCACGACGCAGATGCCCGCTGGAACGTTCTCTTCGCGCGCCAGCAGAGCGACTCAGTTGGATCCTTCGTCCTGCCCTGGTTCTATCCCGGGTCTAACTTCACCGCCACCATGGCCAATGGCAACACCAAGACCATCCAGTGCTACGCTGCTATCCCGACCGCCCTCAAGGAGGAATGGTCCCAGGTCATTGACGGCAAGAGCTTCTACAGCACCTTCGTCGCCCCCAAAACCGCCTCCACCTCTTCAACCTCCTCAGCATCCTCGAAGTCCCTCAAGAAGAGATACGTCGAGAAGCGCCTCGTCCCGCCAAACTACCCTCAACCCGTCATCCAGCACGGAGAGAAGGAGGTCGAGCTCGGCGCCTTCTTCCTAGGCGGCTTCGGCCTCAACCAAGTCGCCGTTCTCAGCATGAACACCTTCGACCCCGTCGCCTCCGGCGACTCCGTCGAATTCCAGGCCCTGATCCAGAAATTCCTCAAATACGCCAAATCCAAAGGCCGCACCAAGATAGTCATCGATGTCTCTTCCAACGGCGGCGGCTCCCTCTTCCTCGGCTATGACACCTTCAAGCAATTCTTCCCCTCCAAAGAACCCGACATCGGCGCACGGATGCGCTACTCCACGGCCCTCGACATCATCGGCACAGCCTTCGGAACCATCACCATCGAGGACGCCGCCACCGCGTCCTTCGACAACAAAGGCCTCACCCCGGCCGACATGTACCTCTCCCCCATTCACTACACCAACTCCGTCGACGCCGACGAGCTCGCCTTCTCCTCCTGGTCCGACATGAAGGGCCCCGTCACAATCAACGGCGCCTCCTACACCCAAATCATGCGCTACAACTTCTCAAACCCCTACCTCTACCAAGGCGACACCATTGAGTCCGTCAGCGGCTACGGACCGCTCGCCGACGTCCCCGCGCAGCCGTACGCAGCGGAAGATATCATCCTCCTCCACGACGGCTACTGCGCGTCCACCTGCGCCGTCTTCAGTGACCTCATGCGCCGCCTCGGCGGCGTGCGCTCCGTCGTCCTAGGGGGGCGTCCGGGATTCGGTCCTATGCAGGCGGTGGGTGGGACGAAGGGCGTTCTTGTGGAGCCGTGGGCTGCTATCGAGGCGTCTGTCACTGCGACGCTGGCGGATTTCGGGACCGCGGAGCAGAAGAAGAAGTGGGTGCCCTACTTACCAAAGCAATTCCCGATCGCTATGGCGAACCCCCCGACGGTGAATTTTAGGAGCGGATACCACCCGGGCAGCGACACGCCGATGCAGTTCCTGAATGAATCCGCGAACTGCCGCATGTTCTACACCCCCGCTATGTTGGCGAATGTCACGAATATCTGGGAAACCGTCGCGCAGCTCGCGTGGGGGATTGGCGGAGGCAGCGGGCAAGCGTGTGTCCAGGGGAGTTATTCGGCTGGAGAACCTATTGGGGAGACGAAGTCGGTGGGGAAGAAGGTTTCGAGTCCTGATGCGGTGGTGGGGGAGGGGACAGCGGCGGGGGGGGATACGAGTGAGGATCTTGGACTTGCTGTTGCGGGGAGTGGGAAGGGGGCGGGGGCGGGGACGGCGGCGAAGGAGGGGGGGGCGGGTGTGGCGAGGGTGGTTAGTTGGGGGGTGTTAGGGGGGGTGGCGTTGGTGAGTGGGTTGGTGTTGCAGATTTAAAGAGGGGGTTTTGGGTGGGTTTGTTTAATATGTGTTGAGCGTGGCGTTTTGGGTTGCATTGGGTGGGATTATATTATATCAATTTGTGTTATATGGGGGGTAAACACTGCTGTATCTGGCTGGCATATAGCTGTATTTGAGGGAATATTATGTCTGGGATAGACGGGAGTAATGGGGGGGATGTAGAGAACATAAGAATAATATATCACTTTGCTTATACTTACTGCACTACTGGACGGATGCCGCACTGTTGATTGTGAGTGAGACACCGAATGATATTCGTACGACTCTATATATACCCCTCCTCCTCGACACATAATCTGATCCCGTTCATATCCGCCGGCACTTCTCCAGACCATGGCCCCAAGCCGGGCGTCTGGCTTCGAGCCAGCATCCTTCTATCCTTTCTAAACCTCCGTAACGAGCGTCCTTCCCGCTTCGCATCGGGCTCATTTGAGGTACTCTCATCGTCTGTCTGTCTGTAGACGCCCTGTCTTCCCACCGTTCGACTTTTCCTGTCGAGAGAAAACCTGCTCTCGTCGTCGCCCTGTTCTGCTGTCGTTGTGTCCCCCCCCTGGGGCCATGTCCTCGCGAGAGATGAAGGGGTCTCAAAACCACTATAGATAGCATGAACGTAATCCGAAAGACTCTCATGTTTGTTGATCTCGTCCGTGATTTTCTCGATTCCGACATCAACTGGCTTGTTGGAGGGGCGGAATGCACGAGAGGTGTAGGGGGGTAGTTTATATTTCCTCTTTTGTGAGAGGTGTGGGTGAGGGTGTGAGAGAGGGAGGAGTACGTAGACTTGATTTGAATTCCGACCCTGTTTTTAAATTTACTGCGGGATAATGGGGAAGGAGAGTTGGATTCTCGATTTCCTGCGAGTCTAGTGCAAATCTTTCATCATCACCACCCGTCCTTCCGAAGAGCCAGGAGAACATGCACCCCCGGCTAAGTAAGAATGTCAAGAGTTGGAAGGGGACGGTAGCATTCTCAGGCTTCTACCATCACCATCCCTATATAAATACCCTCCCTCCGCCATCTCTTTCACAGCAACACTTATCAAGCTTATCAAAGCGCAAAGGAAGCGCTCTGCGGTGTGTAGCACAGACATTCAATAGGAGCGAATGGGTTCGAGCGCTTGACTTACATTGTCCCTGAGACCAACACGCCTAGAAAGCCGCGCGAGATCCTTCGCTGTCTTCATCTCACCGTTGGGGGTTTCTTGTCGAGACATTCGCTCTTGTCGCCGTGGTCTGTCGTCATCATCATTGCCCCCCCTGGCGCTATCTACTCGCCAGAGATGATGCGGTCTCGAGACTACTATGGAATAATGAAGTCGCGAGACATGAAGCCGTCAGACGGGGCGGAACCCTTAACAACGATCTCTTCCCTTGTAAGTGCTGTGGCCGAGCGTATGAGAGAAGGGTAGAGGAGTGCCAGTTTTATAGTTGTTTCCATCACTCTTAAAAAACAAGTTGACCAAAGCTTTCAGCGAATAGATGCCTTCTTTTAGAAAGTCAAACCAGCGAAGAGGGACCAGGAGATAAGTAGCCAAAGAAGTCATAGCATAGCAACTAACTATCTCTCATCTATTTTTTGTTGTCCCGTTTCCATACCCGCACACGCGCCCTCACCTTCGATCAAAACGCTAAATAATCAAACCGTCCAGTCCCCCCTTTCCCTCAAAGAGCTGAGTACGAGTAAGCATTCCCCAAGTTGTGTTCCTATCACCCAAAGTTAGCCAAGCCCTTATAAACACATCCAACCCAAGAAACTGGGCCAAAAAAGAGGTAGAGTGAAAAAGACAAAAAGACGAACCTTAATATAATCCCCCCCCTTCTCCAACCACTCCCCCCTCGTAACCCTCCCCCTCTTCCACTCCGCCCCCCCGTCCTTCCCAACCCACCCCCCAGCCCCCCTCCACGCATCCCCCACCGCATCTTTCGCCCTCCTCACCCTCACATCTCGCTCAACCGGCAACACCCCCCTCAACTCCCTCGCCAACCTCTCCTCAAACCCCTGAAACAGCGTCGCCCCGCCCGTCAGGAATATATCCCGCATATCCACCTGCCCACCGAGTCGCTGCATCAGGATATCCGCTGCGATCTCTACGATGCCTGCTTGGTCGAGCCCGGCGATGGAGGGCTGGAAGACTACCTCCGGGACGCGGAGACGCTCGACGTTGAGGTGCAACTGGTGCCCCTCCTTCGCTGAGCCGGCGTCGAATGCGCGGGGCCCGCGGAGGAAGGCGTGAACGAGGGAAGTCGACCAATCGCTCTGCGCATCGTGGGTATGCAACTCCGTAAACTCGGGATCATGTTCGAGTAACTCCGCTTCAAGAGCCTTGAGACCAGCACCCAGATCCTCTTCCTCGTCCTCGGAGTTATCGCCGTCGTTGGCGACTTGGCGGTAGATTCCCCAATCATCGTCGTCGGCGCCGAAGGTATCGTCGTCGCCTCCTCTGCGGCGCTTTTTGGCGGGGGTGTCGGAGGCGAGGGCGGCGATGGATTTCATCCTGATTTGACTGGCGAGGGATTTACGGTTCCCCAGGTCAGCCTTGAGGCGTTCGCGCTCCTTGAGTTTCTTGACGAGCGCAGCGCGCGCGGCGCGTCGCTCCTCCAACCACCCTTCCAAATCGCCCTCGCGGCGCTCCTGGTCGAGCCTTGCGATCTCAGCTACGCGAGCAGCCTCAGCGGCCTTTTCAGCCTTGGCGCGGGCGCGGGCTTCGTGGTTGGATTTCATGAGGCGCTGGTGGCGTTTCTGCTTGATTCCTGCGTCATCGAGGTCCTCGTCAGGGATATCGAGGAGGTCGTAATTCGGGGGTTCGGCATCATCTTCTATCTCTGGGCCGCCGACGTCTTTTTGGCGCGATTTGCGGATGGATAGGTCGAGCTCCTTGATCGTTTTCGCAAGAGCATTTTCGTCCTTCAGGTCCTCGGCGTCGAGGAGGCGTCTACTCTCCTTTTTGTTCTCGGTCGCCAGACGCGTCTGGAGGGACCGGTAGTAGTCGAGTTCCTGCTCCTTACGGACCAGTTTCTCGAGACGCATCTTGGCGGCCTGCTCTTGCAGCCGGCGGCCGGATTCTTTCCGCTTCTCGGCGGCGCGCGCGAGCTCCTCTTCCGATTTCTGGATGATTACTTCTTCGGTGTAGGGGTACTGGATGACGACGTCGCGGTCCTCGAGGCCCGTCCAATCGAGCACCTCGCCGACTTCCTTCACATAGTCTTGCGCGACGAAGCAGTGGTCGCGCACCATGTGCTCCGCCTGTGAAGCGTTCAACTTTCCAGTGAACCCCGGGTACTTCAGCCGGATCAACTTGAGGAGGTACTCAGCGCTCTGGGATCCGCCCCAATTCAGGCGCGTGGCCTGGGCGGGCAGCGCGCGCGAGTCGACCACGGGGATCAGGTGCGTGGAGCTGTGGGAGGAGGAGACGACGAGTCCCGTCTTTCCGCCGTTGTGAGCGTACGAGAAGAGCGCGTCAACGCCGTAGGCGACGGAAGGGGCGCCGTAGCACTCGAACAGGATCTCGTTCATGGATTTGCGCGAGTACGGCAGGTTGGCGAGTGTCTCGGTCATGACGATGGGCATGTCGATTGCGCCGTTTTGGCCGTCGATGCCGAGCTTGAGGAAGAGGTAGTCGAGGACGTATTCCATCACGTCCCAGTTGCAGACGACGCCGCTGCCGGCTTCGAAGGCGTTACGCATGTGCCCGCGTGCGGTGGTGTCGGCGTAGACGTCGGAGCCGGCGAAGGCGAAGGTCTTGCCTAGTTTGCGGTCTCGATACTTGGCCATCACGGGTGGGATCGAGAACCTCGGGTTGTCCTCGAATGACCATCCTGCGCGGACTGTCGATGAGCCTGGACGTGTGTTGTCAGTAGGGAGACATGGTATGAGGATTGTAGGCATCTGCTGTGATCTTACCATTGTCAATAACGATCGCGACGTTGTCGCTGCCAATCTGCTGTGCTTTCTTGTATCCGTCTGGCTGTGGTGCTTGGTAGCCGTCGAAATGTGCTTCCTTGACGGGGTATATCTTTGCAGGTCCAGCTTCTGGCCGTCCCGTCGATACCTCTGGGGCATTGGGAGATATGGCTGAGGGCGCCATTGTCGTGGTGATGGTGGTGGCTGTGGATGGTATTTGTTCTTCAAGCCATTGACGGCTGTCGTTTATGGTTGGGGTTAAATATATTTGGTAGTCGCGGCAGCTGCGTTCATTCAAGCTCGGCCTGGAATTTATGAGCGGCGCCGCTGGACGTGACTGCGACGTGGTTGAGGACCGGACGTTGCGTGTGGAATTTGGGGCGCGATAGGAATGGGCGAGGCTGAGAGTTTTCATGGGCACGACGGCGGGCACGAGGCTGTGATAGCAACAATGATGGCGGGCATATAGTATCAACTTTTTGTATATATAATAGTGTTTATGGCGGTTTTCACGTTTAATAAGTGTATTTGCAAGAAAACTGCCCATTCTTTTTAATAAGAAGGTATAAAACCGACGAACAAAGACTCCCAGCGCCTCATCCAATTCATCACTCCCTTCCCCTCACATCAACCCCGCCTGTGCCTCCCCTCTATGATGGCTCCTTCAGGCTGTCCGTTGCTAGATAATAGATCAGTTATAGTTCCTAGCTGCATTGTATGGAAACCCTACCTTCAAGATGGAAGAGCACATTCGACTGGTAGTTCTTGAACATCTGTGCAACGAGCTCCACGTTCATGTTTTGGATGTTGATTTCCTGGGATAGTATTAGCTTAATTTCCTGTAGTTTCCATGGGGAAAATTACCTGAAGGCCCTTGTTCAGAAGTACGATAGCTTCATTGAGCTTTTCCTGGGTGATTATTAGCTTCGTAGGTTGTACTGGAGCTGCCCAACTTACTACGTTGGTGATGATTCGGGACAGCAGAAGGTTCTGCTGGTGCTCATGAGGGCTCTCCTACAGGCGCAGCAATTAGTGAATGTGCAGACATCAATATTCTCCAGAACTTACCATTTTGCTTGTCTTAGTGAAGTTGCAGGAAACAAAAGCCGATCCTGGTTATCCAAACGCGGTGTTGTTGACGCGAATCGGCCCAAATGGCGGTGACGGCTGGCAGTATACATATATCCAGTTCCCTCACTCGCATCACCAACAAGCTAACCTCGATCGCAAACGGCACAAAGGGCATTCCATTGAAACCTCACATATTCAACACACACAACTACCATCGACACAACAAACCCACCCTCCAAAATGCCACCCCCCATCAACCCCCAGGCCGAAGAAATCGCCGCCGCCCAAGCAGCCCACCAAGCTCTCATCGAGAAGCTCGACATCAACCACGTCCCGCGCTCCTTCCGCAACCCCTCCTGGAAGCCCAACCAGCGCCGCAACAAAAACATCAAGACCATCCTCGGCGACTCCTCCCGCAAAGAAGCATCCTCCCTCATGCCCACCCAAGACAACAGCGGTGCCGCGACCCCCGGCGGCGACGAGTCCGGCGGCACATCCACTGCGGGCGACTCGACGCCCGCCTCGAGCGCGCCCGACAGACGGCAGCCGCCGAACCTAGCGCAGGCGAGCAGGAACCTGAGTAAGCTTGTGCTGGAGCGGAATATGAACGCGAAGGCTACGCCGGTTGGGGGTGGAGGGGCTGGGCCGGGGGCGACGTATACGAATATTGAGTCGGCGCCGTCGCTGGCGCATTCGAAGCACTACTGTGATATTACGGGGTTGGTGGCGCCGTATACGGATCCGAAGACTAGATTGAGGTATCATAATAAGGAGGTGTTTGCGGTGCTGAGGACGCTGGGGCAGGGTGTTGCGGAGCAGTACCTTGAGGCTAGGGGGGCGCATACGATTCTGAAGTGAGGGGGGAGATATGTCGTGTCAGGGTTATGGGAGCACATTTGGCATTTGGCTATTGGTCATTTGAGGCATGGAGTCACTCAAGCACGGAGTTTAAGGCAGGAACGGCGCTGGTTGATACAGGGCATCGGATTCATAAAACTATGGCATAGCTAAATAAAGGGGTATGTATACTCAATCTAAGGTCTATACTTCCATTTGAAATATGAAGCTAGACAGACAAGACGGCATGTTGTTTCGTTGTGAGATCATCACAGTCAAGCTCATTCCATACGGCAACTGTCTTTCAACAGCCGCATCCTCGGAAGCGCTCCGGCTTAATAGCGATCGTAGGGTACAACTCCGTAGAGTGCGAGTACCCCGGGTGTTCTTTGCCTTGACGGGGTACCGGGAGCATATTGGGGATAAACTCTCAGTTACCATAGCTGTAAATGCTAGGTGGTCCGGCATGTATGGATTCGTGATATGGTCGTAGAATCGTAGAATCGTATATAGAATAAACAAAGGAATAAAACAATGAAATGCAGCCTACCGTCATACGACGCAAGTGAGGTCCAAGACACCGGACATCGCACATCAGGACAGATATCCATCCCTCCCGTGCTCTTAGTCCAGGCACCCGCCGCACACACAACAATCCCATAGAGACAGACAACACAATCATCGAAGCCGCCACATGTGTTGTGGACTCATCGCTGTCGTGGTGTTCAGCTCTCCATCGTTGATCTCCAAACGGTATTGAAGAAATTTCTGTGTTGAAACGGATCATCGCCTACAAAACCGAGCTATTTATACAGCCCCCGACCCCACTTCAGCTCAATCCGGTGCACGTCCCCATTATCAGCGGCCGGACTGGGATCTACGAGTTTATCGCCGCCGTAATCTCGCTGCGCCCTCGAGAAAAAAAAGGAACCTCACCTCCTTCATACTTCTCTCCTCTCTGTGTCCTCTTGAAGCCCTAATATATATTTCTGTTGCCATATACTGTACAGAAGGGCCCTTCTAAATACCGCCAATATGCCTACCATGTGGTTATCAGATTCGCAGAGTACGTCGCGCTCCCAGCTCCCCATCCCCAGTCGTCCAGCCCCTTTTCCCACTGTGCGCCTGTCGCCATACTCTGCCCATGAACAGACTTCGCAATGGGAATTACATGCTAACATTCACACAGAGGTCGGTGTCGCCTTCTGCTCCGGTGGTAAGCTCATCCCGCCGCTCCTTCCCGTCCCAACAAACCCCTAACACAGCACCACAGGCGCCTTCTTCCTCATCTTCGGCGTCTTCTTCTTCTTCGACCGCGCCATGCTCGCCATGGGCAATATCCTCTTCCTCATCGGTCTAACCGCCATCATCGGCCCGGCCAAGACACTCCTCTTCTTCGCGCGCCGCCAGAAGCTGAAGGGCACTGCGGCCTTCGCGGCTGGCATCCTGCTCATCTTACTGCGCTGGCCGCTGATCGGTTTCCTGGTCGAGCTGTACGGCATCTTCATCCTCTTTGGCGACTTCATCGGCACCATCCTCGGCTTCATGCGCAACATCCCCGTTATCGGTCCGTACATCGGGATGGTTGTGGATCGTGTGCCAGGACTGGGCAACGAGACGCTGCCAGTTTGAAGAGGAGGAATACATAAATGGCCTGGATTTTTTGGTGGATATGGAAAGGGATTATACGCGATCATGGAAATTATTATATGTTGGCAGGACGAGGACGAGAAACGATACGATCGCAGCTACTATAGACTGTACGATAGCGGGCAGGACGGTGGGTGACTTGCCTCGAGTAAACGGGGTTGAGCGGGCGTTTGGACGGGGGAAGTCAAGACGATTATACCCAGGTGGTTATACACGTTACTTACAGTATGGAGACGGAAATAATATTACGATGTACCAGCTTGATATTTTGGCTACCCTATCTATCTTCCTGGACCTTTTGAGAAATAACGTACCGCCAAACCCGGATTTGTGTCTTGTGGTCTAGTAGTCTACGCTTGTAGTGATAAATTGATAAGTGGAGTTTCTCTCTTGTTGTCGTCAAATACGTTTTCTCTTATCCTGGAAACGCTTAGATGTTTTATTTGGCAAGTCCAGTGGCGTCCGTCACCTCTCCGAGCCCCTTAGCACCTCCCTCCTCGACCAACTCCTGATGGACCTTTCCATTCATCCCATTGGCGGTTTTCACACCATTAACCCCATTCGATCCATTAGTGATCTTGAGGCTACGAACCTCCTCGGTGGTTTTGACGATGATATCAAAGGCGTTGAGAACATACTTCTCCTCCGCCAGCTCATTCGCACTGACCACACGAAGAATATAAATTCCACCCACCACACTGCTGGTGATATAAATAACACCCCCATTGTTAACAGTCTCATAGACCTGCTTCGACACGCGATTCACCTCCTCGCGATCCTCCCCATCCTTGGCGGTGAGAGCAAACGTCGTCAACGCAAAGCTAGGCTCCCCAATCACCGTGAACAAGTCGGCTCTCTTCTTAACCAAACCATGGAAGAGATCGCCCAGCTTGACGTGGCGACGGATATGAGCCTGCATGCCCTCAACACCATAGGTGCGCATGACGAACCAGATCTTCAAGCTGCGGAAACGGCGGCCGAGAGGGATCTGCCAATCGCGGTAATCGGTGACCAGGCCGCTCTCGGAGTGCTCGTTGCGAAGGTAGCTGGGAGTCACGCTGAGAGCGTCGATGAGGTCCTTGCGCTTGCGGATGAACAGGCAGGATGCATCGAAGTTGGTCAGGAGCCACTTGTGCATGTTCATGTCGAAGGAGTGGAACTCTCCAAAGTGCGAGGTCAGGTGGTGATACTCCGGGCAGACGAGGGCGGAGCCGGCATAGGCGGCGTCGACATGCACCCAGATCTCGCCGATGCCGGGTGGAGCTGCGGTCTTGAGGGCTTTGGTGATGGAACAGAAGTCGTCGACGGCGCAGGTGGAGGTTGTTCCCAGGTTGCAGGTCAGGTAGAAGGGTTCGAGGCCCTTGGCTCTGAGCTCGTTGATCGTCTTGAGCAGGGCATCGCCGGTCAGGGCGAAGTTGTTCTCGAGGGTCGTGGGGACCGAGCGGTAGCGGACTCCAGAGATGAGGGCAGCCTTCTGGGTGCTGCTGTGGGCCTGGTCGCTGCCGAGGGCAACGAGCTTGCTGCGTTTGTGGGCGATGGCATCTTCTTGCTCCTCGCCGCTGAGGTGGGATGTGGTCTCGCGGAGATACTTGTCACGGGCAGCCACCATGCAGGTTACAATTGCTTCTGAGGCGGAACCCTGGATGACACCACCACCCTCCCCAGTGGAGAGGTAGCAGTCTGGGAGGTTGAGGAGCTTGGCGAGCCAGTCGAGGACAACTGTCTCAAGCTCAGTGACAGCTGGGGAGCAAATCCAATTGAAGGCCGGGGCAGTGAATGCAGCCGAGTAGAGCTCACCCAGCATGCCTGGGAAGGAGCTGCTTGCAGGGAAGAAGGCCATGAAGTTTGGATGTTGCCTGTGGGTGTCAGAATGGACTGGGGGGTGCGGAATCAAAGGGCCAAGGCACAAGGAAATGGGCAAGGGGTCATACCAGTGAGTCAGTCCAGGCACGATCTTCTCCTCGATGTCCTTCTGGATATCTTGCCATGACTCTCCCTTCTCGGGAGGACCGGATGGCAGAATCTTCCTCAGATATCCGGGCTCAACACTGGACAAGACCTTGCGGTCTGGCAGGGTGTCATAGTAGTTCACAACTGCTCCAGATCAGCATACAGACTCTTGTAATGGGCAGTGATGGTATTCACTCTCATCAATCGCTGATGTTGCGGCCTCCTTGAACTGCTTGGAGTCCATTGTGGTGATTCAATGATTGCTACAAAGCAAAGCTATGCAAGAGAAAGGTGGCTCGTTGTTGCTTAAGATCGAAAGATGGGGAAGCAAGGGGAAAGAAAGGAATATATACACGCTACGCAATCGCGTATACGGCGATAACGATAGGTAATTTACGACAGGTCTACTATATGTCCGAGCTGCATTTCGAATTCGAAGCCATCGCCACATTCAATTCATAATTGAAGTCTAACAACGGAACGTTCCGCGCTTTGACTTACTAGCGCCGACGCCGACGTCGATTATGGCCAACGACAGTGCTTATATCATTGTTTCCACTGTAAAGTCTGGTTCTGGGCCGTCGTGTGCAGGTCAAGTCCTGTGATGAGGCTGATTACACTGCAGTGCATGCAAGTGCCGTGATGGCATTGATCAATCAAAGCTATAAGAATACAATAGTTGGAAACACTCATCATTTCTTTTTTGCAGCTGAGAGGTCACATTGGACGCGATAAGATTAGATCCGTTGGGGCCCTGCGCAAATCATCTGCAGGGACGTGCAAATCCGGGTTGACCTGACCTGGATGGGCGTTAAATTTTTGAAGCTATTTATAAAAAAAACTATATACTAAGACAATTGTTTCACCGCTGATTCCGAGGCCGTGGAACAGAATCATTGCCGCCGTGGTTGCTATGGCCGTATGTTTCCAGAAGAAGTGATGCATACCCCGCATGAGACATCTCAGGGTCCATCGACCTTATTCGTCATCGCAGAACCTGGATTACCGAGCAAGATCACATAATCATCCGACGACTATAAAGCTTCATATTCGAAAGATTCATCGTAGTGGCCTTGCTACTTCATTCAAGACTCTGTGCGTCAGCCAAATATCATCACTTTTATAACACTACTGCAAGAATCATCACATCACCATGCATGCCACAGCAACTGTGAACGGGCAGGTGATCGCCGAGACTGACAACTACGAAGTTGTTGAGGGGAATATTTATGTATGCATAATGAGCCTCAACATGCCACTATCCATATGCAAGATGGCTAATATTAGGGCGAATTAGTTCCCACCAGCGTATGTGACTGACTCGCGCTCGATATATGGGGCCGGATATGGTTATGCTGACAATTATGGCAGTTCTGTCGATCAGAAGGTGTTCACAAAGTCTGACACTCATACCCATTGCCCTTGGAAGGTATAGCACCCAGAATCTATTCAAGAGTCACTATCCATCAGACCCTATCCATCAGACTCTATCCATCAGACCCTATTCATGAGCCGCTACCCATCAGCCTCTATCCGCGAGACTCTATCGATGGGCTGCTATTCATGGGCCTCTGTTCATGGGCCTCTGTTCATGAGCCTCTATTCATGGACCCCTATTTCCTGCATTGGTTGAAACATGTGGTACGTGATGGGCGCTGACGTGACCGTAGGGCGACGCCTCCTACTACAATATCACTACAGGCAGTATGTAGCTCCTGCCATATGAGAGGATCGAACTAATATCCTGGCAGAGACGGAATTGAAAGACGCCGCCTGGTATTACCCAGAGACGTTTGAGAAGGCGAATCACATCAAGAACTACGTTGCATTCTGTATGTTGCTGATTGCATGAGAGATACTCTTTGCTAATCGTTCCACAGATAAAACAAAGGTCGATGTGAAGTCTGAATAGGCCTGTATGGGCGGCTACTGCATGGCAGATTAGCAGTTGCTTTTGTCATTGTTGAACAGAGCTTATGGGATTTTTTGCTTTCATTTGCCCTGAAATTATTTGTTATGGGGATATTCAATGAAGAGACGAGACGCTGAGTGGATCTCTTCGAAGTTATGTCGATGCTGATTTCTCATTGCTTCACGAAACAAATATAGCTACACAGGTTCTGAAGTCTATTATTTGCTATGGCAGTGCTTTTGACGTTGATGCAAAAGGAGAATAGCTTACATAACCAATATGCTGTGCCAGTGTTCCAGCAGAAGGGTGTTCTTCTCGGAACTTCTCCACTGCGCCCGCTCGAAACCTTTCAAGCATATACGAATTCCAGATATGCCCCCTTGACCAAATCAATATCCAACACACAGGTCCTCACATCTCTCCTGCTCCTTATTAGAGTTCGGAAGATCTCCTGCGCTCCGCGGGTCGCCTTCTGTCGATCCGTGATTCCCCTGCAGGCCACAAAAATCTCCGAGCCGTTGAGGTTCATAGCATTGGGTCGTCATTCATTTACTCGTGCAGGAGGCTTGGAGAGCATTTCAGGTTTATTTTTCAGCTGAAGGTCTGCGCGGGCCACGGATGCCTCAGCCACAAGACGCGCGGGGTGCTGGCTGCTGCCCAAGTATCGAACCCTGGAAAATGACGCATGGTGGCTGCATTTTGGCTGTCAGGTCCCTGATACGGTCTCTGATGTTCGGATATCGGACCGCGATGATTAGTTATTGTACTGCTGTACCTCTCTCTTCAGAAACGGGCACCGTAGGTGAGAAGAACTGAATTTCATCCAGCGAGTGAGCTGGTTCACATTATATCGATACAGGAGGCCTCGCATTGCTTATTTTATTGTTATAGATTCGTGTCCAAGGCGGCATAAATCAAACCGACGGACATATAAACGGCACTATATTTTTATCCATGGTACTCCTGGTATATCAAAGAACCATCGTTGCCAACCATGAGAAATGGCTCATTCCATCCTTGCTCCCCGTTAATGGTCGCATTGCATTCATATCAGGGCACAATGAAAAAGAGTGCAAGCAAGAAATCTGCTTTGTAAAAGCTGACTTATTTCTTACAATTATTTGCTCCAACAGCGATGGGAATGAGGCTATTCAAAAATTATTCAATAAAATCGAGGCCGGCTGCGGATAATACTCCGAGAGCGACATCCCACACACATCCCCCACACTCAGTGCAGAAGCGACAGACAGGCTGCAGGGTAAGCGGCCCGCAGCTTCCTCGCCCCCAACCCGCTGCTACCTGACTAAGCCGCATATAACTGCCAAACAGCTGCAGGGCGACCCGATCGTTGTGACGAGGGTGGCAAGGGACGAGAGACGACGGAAGAGGGGTGCGCCGAGTATAGTCTCACTTTCTATTTTGCCGATGCACGGCATTGACGCTTACCGTGAGCGTCCCGCCTCCGCCCCTCTGGGGTAAACTCCGAGTACCGCCCGAGATCCTTGTGGTGCGAGGCTTCTGTGCTATTTACTGGCCATTTACCAGCACCTCTCGGTGATCTTGCCTCTATTCTCGTCTAAGCGCTTTGCTGGTTTCCGCTATCTTTGCGAGCTACGACGCTGCGGACTCATCGATTCGCTAACAAAATCATACTCCTCGGAGGACCGCTTGACAGGGTCAATTGAGGCACAATATATGGTACAGGGGATGATCTACACCGATATATAGTAGGTACGCATCGCTAGCCGCAACAAGCCGATAAAATCTCCGGCCTGCAGCGGTCTGCAGACAACAAAGTACTGCGTAAGGTTGTCATACGACCTGGAGATGTGGCGAGCAATATGCTGATACTTGGCAGAAGAACAGGAAGAGTCCGTCCGTCTGTGGCGATATATGCCAACACGTGAATAGATCATGAGAAGCTGCGTGTGGGGAATTGGGGTAAGACGGACGGGATGGGGGGCGCGGCCAGTCCATCAGCGGTAATGCGGTGAAGCTATCATATCGATAAACGCCCGAGTCGATCTCATGGGTGCCTTCAAGCTTTGGATTTGGCCGAACAAGCCCCGCCATGCGGGATGGGAACATGGATGATTCGGTATGCTCAGTCGCCGTTTCCAGCTGAGCTGGGCAGATCTGTGGCTGGAGTTATTTGCTATCCCCGCTCTTTCGATGCCGGATCCTGTGAGCCTCTTTCCTCCCCCGCGTCGGCATGCACCAATCTCATCTTGGACTCTTCCGGTGCATCCCAATTACCCTGCCGCCCCGCGATAGGTGCCAAGGCATCACCAGATTCACGTTCCTACAGGCTACAGCGGCATAGGTCCAAGATCGTGGCAAGTGCTGTGATGAGATCGACAGTCGACTTGCTGTATACTGCCACACGTCCTTTCGGACGCGCTCAGACCCGGCTTCCAGAAGCATTGTATCCCAGCTAGAAGGAGCGGGGTTTTGTTCTGGCATACGAGTTCAGCTGCAGCTTAATCAACTAAACTTTGCCCTTACCGTCAGGTGACTATGCCAAGTTCCTTCGAGAGATCTCTCTGGTCTAGACAATGCCAATGTCATCGATGTGAATACGCTATTGAAAGCCTCTTGGACATCATGTGGAGAACCTCATTCCTCGGATAGAGATCCTTGGGATACGAGTTATCACCTGCTCCATCTGATATCATGAAGGTTGTCCAGTGTGGATTCTGTGGAGACGGCTGTCGATATCTTCAAGGTTTGGGAATCCCGTAAAGCCACTATTTCCGTAGAATTATGAGGCACCCTACTATACCGTCGCCGAACTATTGGGAGGCACTGGGATTGTACGGGGATTGTGCTCAAGGCACATAAATGATCCCCGTCACATGGAGCTCATACCTTGTACTTGGATGGGGTTTTATATTGCAAAGTGATAGCGATGACAACGATCGATGACCTTTGTAAGACCTGACTGTACCGTACCACAGTCCGACAGTCCGCAAAAGCAGTATGTACAAAGTAAGCGACAGAGAGACCTGGGGATGTCCAATATATCACACTTGGTATATAGCATCACGTGACATCCACCATTGAGACTCGTTTTGGACAATGGGCGAGTGGAAGTCACTCCAAAAAAGAATAGGCATCAATAACGATGCATAATACCCCATAGCTATAACTGCAATACTATCGACATGGCCGCGCAAAGCGCAAATATACGCAGTATACGCGGAATATTTCCAGCATGCTCGGGGATGCCGTGCAGTATATCCACTGACACACCTTGCTGTCGCCCTGCGACCTTCCTCATATTGTATCATCTCCCGGCGCCGTCGTTGTGAGCAGCACACACCCCTCCCACTGCTCCACCCCCATCTTTTGACGTCGCGATAGGTCTATCCTTCGCCACCGGAGAGCTTCGGCTTTGATTGGAAGGACCGACCTTCTTGCACGCGAGTGTTCGACGAGAACTACGCACTCGTTTGCAAGCTGTGCCAGAATTAATGAGATCCCCCGACCTCCGTGCCTGTGGAAGATACAGAGAGATTACGGAGAAAGGGACTCCGCACCCTTCTGCGGGCTACTCATGCCCCCCACCATTAGCGCTGATGTGAAGTTGGGATGGGACGACTCGCGAGTGGGAGAGTGAGAGCGACAACAATAGGGCGACGAGCGAGAGAGGGAAAGATATTCCGTATAACGAGGGGGCATATGAAGGTGTGAAAGTCAGACACGTATCCTTGCAAACACGTTGACATTTATGCAAGTTATGATGGGATGGGATGCACGTCGCGAGCACAGCAGGACCAAGCACCCATGTTGAGTACATGGGCATCTGGTACCACGGCGGGTACTCCACCTATCTATCGACCGTCCACAAATGGTGTTCCATAACGGCTTCCACGACTCGGCTCCACTCTCCCACTCCGCGCCACCAGGTCAGACGTTGGTGCTCTCCCTCCCACCCTCTTCTCCATCTTTTTCGAAGTTGGGGTGTCTGGAGACCCCGCATTCAGTTTTGCGAGGGCATACAACCGAAACCGCGGGCGCGTATGAGATGTCGGACTAGCCAGGACTGTGAAGGAGGGGGAGGGAGCGCAAAGCGAAGGGTGATGGGGGAAACGAGGAGGGTCAAGGACATCAGACGGAAATGAGAAGCCGTTGAAGAGAGAGGGACAAAGACTAAGAGGTGCAGCGGGAGGAGAGGAGACATCTTGGGCGGGTTTTTTTGGTACGCACGTATGAGGGAAGCTACCAACGCCTGGGTCGCCTTCGCCCTATCCCACGCCGACTTCGCAACGAGACCCTTTCGCATCTACTCCCAACATTTCGCCATGGTGGCGCTGAGATCGTTAAACGGATGCGCCGCGCTGTGCCCACAGTGCATACCCTGGTTTCACGTCGGACGGCGGCGAGAGTCCAAGCACCGTTCCAATCTCCACCTTGCTGTGGGCGGTGACGAGTGAGTAGCGGCACATCGTAAAGCAAGGGGGTGCTAAGTAACTTTCCGACAGCGGGTGGGCATTGCGTTTTGACGCTTCAATTGTCACCGTCCCTCATCTTTCCTCTGCATCCATCGTCTTGCATCTCAGCCACTCACTTTAGGCCGCCTTGGAAGGGCTGTGACACCGAGTGGCTGACATATCATTACCACACTTGGATGACCGTCAAGACATCGGGCGAGGGAGGATGGGGAGGAGCCATGGACTGAGATGGAGCTCAGCTCTCAGACATATTATTTCCCCCGCTCGGGTGGAGGTTATTTTACCAGGCCCTTGTACCCTGTTAGCCTGTTACCATGAGAAGTTGGACCTTCTGGCGTTGAATCTAGTGGCTTTCGAAGGGTGCTAGTATACCTAGCGTTGCAGTAGTATATACTACTGCCACTACTGCCACTACTGCGCATACTACTGTATAGCACAACTTTTTAATATCGAGCCCTCATCTCGAGCGCCTCCCTTCTGGAATCTTTCCAATTCGGTAAGCACGTGCCGACCCCGAACCCCAGATTCCACTCGGATACTGCTGGAAGGCTTGGAAGACCGGGAAGACTCCTGGATGACAATCTCCTGCACCGACTAAGCAGGGCCAGCATCTCCAACAAAGCCCCGTCACTGGTCAGAACGCTTCCACATCCTCGCCGGGTGTTATGGACCTACTTCAAGGTTCCCTTACTAGCTACATAATCAACGCTACTAATCCCATCTATCTGCGCCCCGCGCGCTACAGACCGACTGTTGCTTCTACTCCTTCGTCTCATCTGTACCTACTTGCATACTCACACTTGCCGATTCACCCTCTCACCTCTCACCTTTAACTACCTTCGAGTACCGCACCTTTTTACTCCACGACATATCACCAATACTGCATGATACTACACCCCTCTTTCCCCCTTCACCCCTCTCCTACTACTACTACCGCTACTCCCACTACTGTACCTCGATAATGCACACTACTCGGGAAACGAGCCCAATCTAGGATTCCCCATCGTCCGAAAGATTGAGTTTTTACTACCCTTGCCCGCCTATCTCACCCTAGTCGGCGCCTCGCTGTGAAAAGCTGCGAGAAGGGACGCTACATCTGCCTCACATCCTTAGCAACCGCCACCAAAGCGCTTGATGGTGGCTGCACGTTGAAGTAGGCTACCAGAGAACGAAATACGCCAGAAAAACATCCACCCCACCCCCTCAATATACCCTCACAGTCCGGTTCGCTTTCCTTCAAATACAGGCCCGTCGCACGGCAACTAACGGCGGCCCCTCTCTTTCCTTGGACATCATCGAGATATCAGGCCTCAGCTCAGACAGCCAATAATCGACGTGACGTCGTATTGCATCCGTACCTGTTTTCCTGACCGGGTAATATCACGGGGGTATAACTACTACTCGTGGTACTAGAGTTCCCTTCGTCTGGCACCTAAAGCCATGGCCATGTCGAACTCGTCCCGAGATAATTCACCAGCGGCCTCAGAGTCTACACAAGGCAAGCACTACCCAATGTCGCGCGATAACTTCGCCATCATCGATCTGCCCTCCCCGCACTTATCGGCGACGTCGAACGGCGTTATCAAATCGCCCAACTCTCTCAAATCCCCCACCGACCGACGCGGCCTGAGTTTCAGCCGTGAAGGCATCCTCGGATCGGCCCAGAAGGCTCGGAACCTATCTCAGTCGTCTGGAGACCGGGATTCTACTACGAATGGAAATGGACTCCAGAACAGGAAGGACAGTGATGATGGAATTAACCCTCTCAAAAGGAGGAATACAGATGCAGGAAGTGACTATCCCAGGCGGAGGGCTACTATAGCTGTATGCACGCCATGATCCACCGCTGCGCTGAGCTACCTGGCTAACATGCAGTGTAGTGCGAGATATGCAGGTCACGGAAATCGCGCTGCGATGGGTCGAAGCCAAAGTGCCGGCTCTGCGTTGAGCTCGGCGCAGAGTGCATTTATCGCGAGCCCGGCATCAAGCTCGATGCTGGGGATAAGCTTATTCTGGAACACCTTTCACGCATAGAGGGTCTTTTACAGTCAAATCTGGTGAGCCAGACGAACCAATTGGCTCTTACGTCTGGATCGCCAGCGGTCAGCAGCAGCACGGCTATCAGCAACGAGGAGATGATCCAGAATCACGTAAACTTCGTGTCCATGATTCCAGTCACAGGTCTTGGAACGTGGACAAGCCCGCCCACCAACATTTCCACAATGCCAAAAGAGCACACGAACGCAGCGCTGCACCTCCTTCAGTGGCCTGTCATCCGCGATCTGGTATCCCGGCCGTACGACCCGCAAATCCTGCTCCAGCTAGAGATGTCTCGCGAACCACTCACCTTGCCGAAATCGCTGCGTCTCGACCTCTCCAACACGGCAGCCTACATTCGAGCATTCTTCTCGCGGGTCAATGTATGGTACGCGGTTGTTAACCCATTCAACTGGCCCAGTCACTATCGCGTTGCGCTATCCAACGGTTTCCGCGAAGGACCAGAGTCCTGCATCGTCCTCCTCGTCCTAGCCTTGGGACAGGCATCAGTACATGGTTCCATTTCCAGGGTACCGCTCTCGGAGGAGACGCCGGGCCTCTCGTTTTTCGCGTCCGCATGGGCTATTTTACCAGCTCTCATGACGCGCAATACGGTGCTGAGCGCACAGTGCATGGTTCTCGCTTCGGCGTACCTCTTCTATCTGGTCCGCCCCCTGGAGGCATGGACGCTGCTGAGCAGCACAAGCACGAAGCTCCAGCTCCTTCTTTCAGGGCCCGGGCGCGTGCCTCCCGAGGAGCGCGAGCTGAGCGAGAGGGTGTACTGGAACGCTCTGCTATTCGAGTCCGATCTCCTGGCTGAGCTCGACCTCCCTCATTCTGGTATTGTCCAGTTTGAGGAATGCGTCGGGCTTCCAGGTGGCTTTGTTGAGTTTGAGCATTTCGATCACATGGAGGATCCGGAGACTGGGGACAACGCGCAGTTTGTCGGCCGCGACGAGCTGTGGTACTTCCTAGCTGAAATCGCCCTCAGGCGGCTGCTGAATAGAGTGAGCCAGCTCATCTACAGCAAAGACAGCGTGGCGACGATGAGTGCTCTGGAGCCAGTCGTTGCCGAGCTAGACTTCCAGCTAGGACAGTGGTACGAGAGCCTACCACTGGCCCTGCAGTTCCCATACACGCGAGGCCTCCTGGCCGACCCCGTCCAGACCGTGCTGCGCCTGCGCTTCTACGCGTGCAGGACCATAATCTTCCGACCATATATCCTGGCCGTCCTGGATAACGAACAAGCAGCTCTGGATCCTGCGGTGCGCGAGAACTGTCGCAAGTGTCTCGATGCAGCGATCCGCCAGCTGGAGAATATCACAGCACAGTAAGTCCCACCCGTCCCTCCCTCTCTCCTTGTGCCTTCTAACAATCCGTAGTCACGCAGGTCACATGCCATATCTCTGGCAAGGCGCGCTCTCGATCGTATCGCAGACCCTCCTCGTAATGGGCGCCACAATGTCGCCCTCGCTAGCGCCCCTCCTCCCACCCCCCGACCAGATGGACGCCATCATCAACGGCGTCGTCGAGGAAATCGCGCGATACAGCCGTCTCGCCCCTTCCCTCGCCCTCTCCGCCGAGATCATCCGCGAAGCCGAGGCGCGCCGTCAAGATGCCCTCGGTGGCATGGGTATGCGCTGAGCTCCATCACCCCCATAGCAAGACCATAGTGGCGGGCAAAGTCGAGTCGCGTCGAGTCTAGGCCAGCACCAGCCAGCGCGGGTGATCCACCCCACGCTTGTCACCTCGCTTCACGCATCGATTGGCTGAGCCCCGTAGCGGCCGAGTGCGAAAGGCCCGACTGACCGGACGGGGTTCGAGGCCCTGGAAAGCGCCCCTTTCCTATTTCCCCTGCTGGACCCGTTCAGGTGGAGGGCGCGGGGCGGGGTTATGTAGTCCAGTGTTGGACTTGGGTGGTAGGGGCGTCGGTTGGCGGACCGTGGATCCGGTTGGGAATTTTGTCACGTGCGGGGTGGACGGCCCGCCGGGGAATCGCCGGTCCGAGGATCTGCCGGTGATGGTGCTTTGAGGTGTCAAAGCACCGCAGTTTGGGCTGCAATTGAGGGGATTTGGGACGGGGTGACAGTGGCTTCTTATAGCGGTGGAGATGAGGTTTCGGGACGGGTTCCCGTCGTTTCCTTTTTGTCAGCTTTTGAGGGAGATGAGACGCCATCGTCGGGGAAAGTCCGGCATAGGGATGGGAGCATGTGTAGGTGGGATTCGTTGTCATTGCTGGGTGTTTATTTTCTTTTTTGCGCACATACGTTTTGGGGAAATGTGCTGCGTATATATTTGATATTTGGTTTGGGTTTTGTGGGAGTAGAGAGGTTGGGGTTGGGGGTGTGTATGGATATGGGTGTGGGGATGGCGCGGTGGGAGTCTCGGATGGGATGGGAAGATGGGATGGGAAATGGGAAAAGGGGATGGGAAGGAGGAGTGCTATCTGGGCTCAGTTAGCTCATTAACTCACTCGCTGAGTCTATCTATTTGTTTATAGTAGGTAGTTGGACAATTACATATATGGAATTTATACCGCGTCACGTGCATATTTGGATGTATTTCCGATTTTTGTGATCTGAGAGAAGCTGTTGGGGATGCATAGAGTGCTTACATACGTCTACAAGCAAGCGTAAAGTATTTTCTACTTTGCTCTAACCTGTCAACTGCCAATATTATATCAAGCCTCATTTCCTGTCAACTACCGCTCGGCTTTGTTCGCGACTGCCGCACCACAACCGCCGCCGACGCACCGCCACAGATAGCATGGGGCGGGCGGCCCATAACGTAGATCAGCACCCCCATTTAATCCCGTCACAACCCCGTCTACCCTCTTACCAACATCACCACCTCCATCTCCTCTCCATATCGTCCAAAATCCTAAGTCTATCTCCTATCTCTCTCGTCTATGTCTCTACTATTTCTCATTTCTCACCTCTCACTGCCTAAACTCTCCTACCATATCCCCATCAGCTACCCCGACAGCGGCCCGATCACCTCCGATCATCCCCCGACTCCCGAGAAAGTGGCCTGATTTTTAGTCGTTAGCTGCACCAGGGTGGTCTGGACAACCAAGCAAAGACCAAGACAATCAGGTAGGGAAGGTGGCGGCAGTTATATCTCGGTTTTTCTCTCTCCGTCTCGTCTCGTCACTCTTCTTCCTCTCTCTCTCGTATCTCATCTTTCTTGTGATTTTTGAATTCCTGGTATACAAGGCTGCTCTCTCTCTGAACTGAAGGTCGTGGTGCAGTACAATACGCTCTGTGTTGCGCTTATCCTCTGAGACAAACCACTGAGACAAGAGACAAACCACACGCTTCCTTTCTATCTACCCCGCCAACGACACACCACTCACTTCACCCGACACCTCATCTCACCCAACAAGCCCAACCCAAGCCCAAGCATGTTCCCCGACGTCCACCGCGCCGCTCGGCGCCGCTACTCCACCCTCCCCGTCCCCGCAGACCTAATCCCCAGCACGGGCGAGAGCAAAGCGCAGATCCTCTGGGTCGGGTGCTCGGACAGCTGGATCACGGAGACGGCGGCGCTGGATGTGCTGCCGCAGGAGACGTTTGTGCATCGCAACCTGGGGAGCGTGATGAGTAATGGGGATTTGAGCTCGGCGAGCGCGATTGCTTATTGTGTTGATTTGTTGGAGGTGAGTTGGTGGCATACCTGGAGCTGGGGGAGGGGAAGGGGGGGGGAGAGAGGGAGATGGGAGATAGGAGCTAATAAGTGTGCGTCTGTAGGTGAAGCATATTGTCGTCTGCGGACACTACGACTGCGTACTATTCAAGGAGGCCAGCGAGGCCCCAACAGCGATACACGGGTGGTACGAGTAAGTCCCCCCCCCCCGCCATCCCAATTTCCACACACTAACCCCCACCCCCCAGAGACCTCTCCCGCCTCCGCGCCGCCAACGATGCTCTCCTCCCCGACATGGAGACGGTAAAGCGCGACCGTCATCTCGCAGAGGTCTACGTGCAGGCTGAGGTGGAGTGGGTGCGCTCGCAGCCGACGGTGGCGAAGGCGATTGCGGATCGCGGGTTGAAGGTGCATGCGTTTGTGTTTGATAAGGAGGAGGAGGCTTGTGTGAGGCTTGTGGAGGAGGGGGGGGAGGGGGGGGAGGTGGCGGAGGCGAATGGGGGGGCGAATGGGGTTGTTGCTTGAGAGGTTGGGGGGGTGAGGGGTGGATGAGATGTTTGGAGAGGAGAGACATGGAATTGGAGGTACAAAAATGTGTGCTATTGATGAATACCTTTAGATAGATTGGGGGTGAGAGTGGAATGGTGATATGAAATTTATGTCAATGTTGCTTTATATTTTTGGGCTCTTGAGTTTTAGATTTATTGTTGAGATTGTAAATTGTGTTGTGAAAGCTTTTTACATCTTTGGAAGTAATATACATATATCCAGCTATATACACACACAGAGAGAGAGGGGGCTGTGGTGGGGAAGTGCATTTCGACGCACGGGTTTGGGGGGGATAATTGAGGGATTGAGGTTGAGCATGGTGATATGAAAATGTGTTTTGAGGTAGGGGTGGTACTGATTTTATACTATGGTAACGAGCAAGCGTAAGTGAGCATCCTAACCTAGAGAAACTGTATTGTTAAACTATGAAAAGATATATGCGAGTCTTATACTAATTTTTTACATACTTTACCTTACGAGCATCTGTAAGTTATGGGCGGCGTTTTCAAGATCGTGGTTTCGGAGCGTTTCCGCTCCTATCGCCAGCCTCGGCACGTGGACCTCCCATCTCAAGAAACGGTGAACGGCGGACATATATTACGTCCACCACCACATCTGGAAAACTGTATTCCTCTTGATCCTAGGATTTCCGAGACAGTGATTTGCGAAATCGCAAAAATTGGATAACCTCCGAGCGGTGGGACCTACAGAGCTAGCTACCCTGCGAAGATCAGCGCCGTGGGATCGCCGACGATCGGGTCAGCACCGCCAGGTCGCGGGGATAACCTACCCCAACAACGCCAGCAATGCATATACCACTTACAAGCAGTTCCAACATGTGCCGCAATATCACCATGGCTTCTTCACGGCATTTGAAGCTTCGAGGGAGCGGTTGGCGAAGCATAACGCAGGGACCCTCTTTGGCCGCCCTCCCGCACGCCGAGAGCAGGGGGACCAGAGACCAGATCCCAAGTGCACGCCTCACCCGCTGCCAGAATTCCGGAAGCGGGCATGAACTCCCCAGGCCATTCCTTACGGCGATCCCTAGCAGGTCAACGCCTGCCAAACACCAGCCACGGATAGGAACACCCACCGCCACCCAGCGCGTCTACAGCACCAGCACCGTCAAACCCCAACCCCAACCCCAGCGCCCCATCCCCGCCACCTACTACCGCGGCGGCACCTCCCGCGCCCCCATCCTGCACCTCTCCTCCCTCCCCCCCTCTAGGGGGGACTGGCCCCCCCTCTTCCGTACCATCCTCGGCTCCCCCGACCCCTTCGGCCGCCAACTCAACGGTCTCGGCGGTGGTATCTCTTCATTATCGAAATTGTGTGTTGTGGGCCCTTCTGAGAGAATGGGGGTAGATGTGGATTTTACGTTTGTGCAGATGGGGATTAGAGATGGGGTGGTGGATTATAGGGGGAGTTGTGGGAATATGACGGCGGGGGTGGCGGCGTTTGCTGTTGATGAGGGGTTGGTTGATTTACCCCACGCTGGGAAGGATGGGGAGGGGGGGGAGGCGACGGTGAGGATTTATAATACCAACACTGATAAACTAATCGAAGCCACCGTCCCCTTCATCGCGGGTGAAGCAGCCGCGATGGGCGATTTCGCCATCTCAGGCGTCCCAGGGACAGGGGCTTGTATCAAGCTCGCGTTCCTCGACCCCGCCGGCTCAGTAACGGGGGCGCTCCTACCGACGGGGAGGGGGACGGATGCATTTGATGGCGTCGAGGCCACCTGTATCGATGCGTCGAATCCGTGTGTTTTCATCGCTGCTGAGAGTATGGGGGTCCCTGGGACGATTTCACCAGCTGAGATGAGCGCGCATCCTGATTTACTGGCGAAGTTGGAGGGGATTAGAAGGCTGGCTGCTGTGAAGATGGGGATGTGCTCCACACCAGAGGAAACCCCAGCAGGTGTACCGAAGATTAGTCTTGTGTCCCCCCCCCCTCCCTCCCCTCCAGCTGGGGAAGAAGGGGTGGATATTATCGTCCGCGCCGTCTCAACGGGGGATCCGCACGGGGCGGTGCCGATTAGTGTTGGTGTCTCGATAGCGGCGGCGGCGGGGGTGGAGGGGTCGGTTGTGGAGAGGGTTATGAGGGGGGAGAGAGGGGGGGAGGGGTGTGTGGTGGCGCATCCGAGTGGGAGGATGGTGGTTGATGCGAGGTTTGTGGGGGGGAGGTTAGAGAGGGCGGTTGTGTTTAGGACGGCGAGGAGGATTATGAGGGGGTGGGTTTATGTTTAGGGGGGGAAGGGGGGGGATGGCAGAGGACTTGTGGTGATGTGAGAGGAGGAAGTTACGAGGGTGCATTGGAAATGAGAGAGTGATGCTCGGAATGAGATTGTTACGAGGCATTTTGAAATTGAGAGGCGCGCTGTGCTGAGTGGGAACTCGACATGCTACTCAGCATGCTACTACACCGAAAGAGAGTCATATGTTGAAGGTGATAGGGGCAATGTCACGAAGAGGTAGATGTAGATGGTTACGAGGGCACATCGGAACTGAAACACGCGCTGTGATGACTGAGGACTCGCGATGCAACTCCAGCCCTACCAGAAGATGGATCAACCCAGCTGTCGAGATGAGATCTTCATTTCTGACAACTACGAGTGGATGTCTACGATACTCACACTGGGATCTATACGATACTATGGATATTACAGCCTGTGTGCTGTCAGTGATAGTGGGAATGGTACCGGACTTGCGGTACGAGCTCGATGATTCGTAAGCAAGCAGTCATCATGGAGAGAGCCAATTGCCTCGGTTTGGGGTTCTTGAGGCTGTACCTGGAGTTCCGGTAGGGGTGGATGGGTGAGGTGATGTGGGGTTTGGTACGCCGGCTCGGCGGAGGTGAGGAAGGATGTGTAGAGGGGAGGGTGTATGGGATGGAGGATGCACTGAAGGAAGGAGGAGAGAGTGAGAGGCAAGAGAGAGGAGATAGACCCACTTGCTTCGTGTTTGGCCTCATTAGGTGCTGAAATTATAACGCTGTATGTATGTATGGTAGATGCAATTAAACCGTAGCCAGATACCCGTAGTTTCATAGCAAAGTTTCATCGCAGAAATCTCATAGCAGAATCTCATGGCAGAGTCTCATCGCAGAAGTCACAAAAGTAAAAGAAGGGGGAGGAAGTAGTTTAAGGAGGATATATTTCTGTCTTGGAAGCTGGCTTAAACTCACGGAAGGCTCGGAAGCAGTCTGAACACCGTGGCGAGGCTATTGTTTAGTCGTAGGATGTTTCCATCCCAATTAGGAGATGGCAAATAAACAACAATGATTACATAATTACGTAGCTTACGAGAGTCTTACGTAAGTTTATTACCGGGCTACGGACATAACTTTCCCCCACTCCGAACTCCGCACGACATAACGGATGCATACGCACGCAACCGGCTCACGTAAGAAATTACTAACAAATTACATAAGCCTATCCTGTCAAATCTACCCGAAGTATCCGTGGAACACTCATCATCCCTCTATCAGCTCCTCATCATCCCTCTAAACTCGTCCAAATCTCCAACTCAAGCCACTATCACCAGCCACAAACCCAGCCACTTCCTCAGCCACTTCTTCTCCCCTCCTGTCACCTTGTATCATTGCTCTCTCCCTCTTCCTCTCCCTCTCTATCTTCCTTCTCACTCTCTCATCCCTCTCTCTCCCTCTCTTTCTTACTTCCTCTCTCTTTCCCCGTCTTTACAACTACTCTTTCTACCTCTATTTACATCCCCCAATCCGACAAACAATCATAATAATTCACCTTGATCTGCCTCTACTATCACCAACTACTACCAATTCCTTTATTCTACCTGATCCTTCTCATTCCCTTTGATCACAAATCAATCACTCCGATCAAATACGCCAAACTCTCACCCTCCCACTATTTACCAAGAGGGCGCGCTACAAAGCTTTCCTCATACCCCCCCGCCCCCAGCGAATGAACGCGATGCAGCCGACTTTGGCCCCTGCGCCTCCACATCCTGCTCAGGTAAGCAATGATTACTCCTCCTTTGAGAAACCCCAAAGCCCGCCCCTCCGCCGCTCATTTCGTCTGTTTGCGCCCGAGAGAGAGAGAGAGAGCGACAAGGCGCGATATCTGAGAAAGGCTCACTCTATAATTCCCCGCGCCCGCGCATCTGCGCTCTCCCTGCTTCTTCATTGCTGACTCAACGGTGCTGCACCGAAAATAGCAGGATATGCATTCAGATAATGGTACGTACAATATACAAATCAAAATATCATCACGAGCTTAGGAAGGACTGGAGGGGGCAACACGACTCACTCTCATTGTCCGCCGCCTTACTCATCAACACGTTCCCCATCACCACACCACCAACTCCCCCCCCATCACCCTCTACCCTGAAGTCCGTGGGCTGCATAAACCTAACACCCCCTCCCTCATCTTGCTCACCTCTCTATTTCCCTTGCTCAGCATTGTGAGCGTGCTGACATGATTTCGCGTCTCCTCCCAGACCTAAGAGCCCAGCTGGCTGCAGTCATCAACAACCCACCAAACCAGCACCAGTCGCAACAACAACAACAGCAGCAGCAGCATCCTCACCACCAGCCACCGCCGCCGCATCTCGTCCATGGCTACAACGACGTGGCCTCCAGCTCTGCAAGTCCGCACAACATCGATCCCGCCATCGCGGGCGCCGCGCACGCTCACCACGCCCTCGACATGATGGGCGGCAGCGCCGGCGGCGACAGCGGGGACGACAACGGTGATGGCCGGAAGGGCGGGAAGCGCGAGCTTTCACAGTCGAAACGCGCGGCGCAGAACCGCGCAGCTCAGGTACGTTGCGATCATTTTCACGCGTTGGGCGACGATATGTCGTTTCTATGATGGTTTGCGCATTGTTTCGTTGGGTTGCGATGGGGGGAGATCTTTTGACGTTCGCGCGACCTAAGGTCTTGCTTTGTCAACTCTTATGGCATCACCATCCACAATCCAGCTTACGTAAACCATCAACGCTTCAATCACCCAACGTCCCTTCATCAAAGCATTTCATGGCATATAATCCATCAAATCCCCCTTTTGCTATCAAACCCATGAATTAACCCGATCGCTCGCTAACCAACCCTCCCCCCCGCAGCGCGCCTTCCGTCAACGCAAAGAGGGCTACATCAAGAAGCTCGAAGAGCAGGTCCGCGAGCTGCACACCCTCGAGGACAACTACAAGGTCATCCAGAACGAGAACTACTCCCTGCGCGACTACATCCTCCAACTCCAGCGCCGCCTCCTCGAGTCCCAAGGCGAATACCCCCAACCCCCCGCCGCCGTCTCCGTCCTCCTCAACCACCCCCACCAACACCAACAACAACAACATGAAGCCCCCCGCCGCGGCCCCGACCCGACACCGCCCGCTGCGCACGCACCCACCGCCGTGATGGGACAGAGCCCCGACCAGACATTGGGTGGTAGTAGCCTGCAGAGCCAGATGGCGCCGCTCCAGGCGCAGCTGCAGGCTAGTGCGGCGCAGGCGGTCGCGGATCTGAGGGAGAGCGCGGCGAAGCAGAGGCAGGTCCAGGAGGAGTATTTGGCGAGGGGGACGTATAAAGGGGAGGGGGGGGGGGAGGCGGAGGAGGAGCTGAGTAGGCAGTTGCAGGGGAGTGCGGATATACCGGGGGGGATGGGGGGGATGTGAAGGGCGTGTTGTGGATAAGGGTTGGGTGCCTGGAGGGTTGAGTCATGTGGGGGGGTTGTGACTCTTTGTCTGCCTGTTGCAACAACCGCGTCGACTCGACGCCTCTGTTAGGCACCTGGCACTCACGGCACACTCTGTTATCTGCCGCTCGTCACTCCCAACTCCATCGCCGTCGTCATACTTGTGGCACTCCCATCGCCCGAGGTCGACGTTGCCAAGAATAGGACTCTACCACCCCTCTTCTCACCCGGATATCTCTTCATATCCCACACTGCTTGTTTCTCAACTCGCTTTTTTATCGTCTTGCCTCACTTCTTCACACACTTTTTTGGTTTTGGATTCAATGGGTTACTACTTCGCTGGTTGCGTTTTGTCGTAGAGCGGTGGGAGGCCTTGGTTTGGTTGGTGTGTGTGGCGTTTTTGTTGACTTATGATGTGTCTTCTGTTTTATTTGATCTTGTGCTGTTGTGGGATATGTTGTTGGAAGGGAATGGGTTGCGATGGATGGATGGAATGAGGAGGGGGAAAAGGAAGGAAGGGCTGTATGGATGATTTGTCGACATGGGATGGGGATGGGATAGAAATGGTGGTAGTGGGAGCGAATAGTTAGAATTGAAATGGAGGATGCGGAAAAGGAAGAGGAGGGAGTAGAGAAACTCCGATTATAGATGAATGATCTCACGCTTCACGATTTGCTTGTTATATGTACCTTCTCTGTTTCTTATCGTGTTCCCATGTTGGTCTCTGTTCCCTCCTGCCTGCCATTTTGGTTTCTAAGAAGTTAATTCATGTCGTATTACCCCATCCCCCTTTTCTTCCGGCACAGCATCCAACCCCCCTTTATAGCCTCTTGATAAACCACTGCATTTCTCATACGGTATAAGAAGGCCCTCCACATCTCACCAGCTCATCAGCGCGCAGATCCTCGGTACCGGCTACGATATGGCTGTGCTGTCGTGTTGGCAGTGTTGGTACGGCATCATTTTCTGTTTCTGCACCCGCTGTGCTGTGAAGGGGGGCTGGTGTGGATGCGGGGGGGGGGGGTTTCTCGTCACTGTCTCATTGTCTTGTTACGTGTTTCTCGTTGGTGGGGGGTGTGCTGTCGCTGTTGTGTTCTCGTCACTGGGTAGCTTGTCACCGTTATGAAACCGACACACACAAGCCCAGCCGAGGCTATGTCGATAGATGGAAACAGATTCGAGTTTGTTGGTAGGCAGGATCCCGTGATCGGTTTGGATGTGTTCGACTGTATATGCTTATTGCGGGTGAGGTTTTGGGCTTGGAATGGCTGTTGACGAGGAGGATATGTAGATGGGTGGTGTGTAGAGGGATCTCGGCGGGGGGGGGGGTATTGCTGTCCACTTCGATTGGTGCGCATCCATTCTCATCAACGGTACTCATACTACTAACTACTCGTCTGGGACTTTTCAGTGCTATTTAAACACATCTCGTGAAGTATGAAAAGGCTGATCACACCTCACTAGCTCACCATCGCAGAAATCATTATCCGAGGCCACAATATGGTGGCGCTGCCGTGTTGGCAGTTCTCCCTACGCACGCCTTTCTATTTCTGCGGCCGCCGAGATGTAGAGGGTAGCTGGAAGCTGAGGTGGGTTCTTGTCACCACCGAATCTTCTTGGTGTGTATTTCTCGTTGGGTGGGTGTGCTGTTGTCGTTACTACATTCTTTTCGGGGGGTTGGTTGCGGTCACCTCCATGTTTTCTGCTGTCAGGGGCCGGGGAGGGAAGGGGGTGGAGAGGGAGGATTCTAGAGGGTGCTAATGTGGATGTGGACGGCTGAGTGGTCGTTTCGAGGAATGGTCTAGAGAGCTGAGCGTTGAATCATTGACGTTTTCAAGATTGGATTTGGGACGTACAGGTATGCGATCGTGGATTATATATCTGACTTTAGGAAGTAAGTGCTGTGAGGGGAGGTGGGTTGGATCTGGGGGGATCGGTTCATTCAGGGGTTTGGTAAGGATGTGGGATGAGTGCATCAGGGGATTTTCATACCCCTTTCCAGTCACCCGGTGAAATCCTCAACCCGCGCGCATCTATTCCTAGAAACACTACTCCATCACTAACCCCCCCTCCCGGCCTGTTCGGCACCGCCGTGCACATCCTATAAAGTATAAAAAGGCCTGTACCATCTCACCAGCTCACCAACGCGCGACAAAAGGCAGCAATGGAATATGTAGCGATGCCGTTGCGCGGTTTTCCTTGCGCACGTAGGATTTTCCGCTTCCATGCCCACCGAGACATGGAGGAGGGCAGTTGGAGGTTGGGTGAGTTCTCATCATCTCTTTCTCACCAGGTTTTTCTTGCTGTCACTACGGGGTTCTCGTCAGGGGGGTTTGCTGTCACTGTCTGGTCTTGCTGCTGTCAGGGGAGTGGTTCCGGGGGACTAGATTCTGGAAGATGCGAGCCTGGGCATAGACTGGTAAGTGCTAGGTTCGAGGAGGGGTACGAACAGCAGCACCAGTAATCCAAAAGTGCCACGGTAGTTTAAATCTTGTCAGATTTGTCTCAGGGGCCTGTTAAATACATGGGATGGATGCGTCCTGATTCTCATACACCTTTCTCGTCCCTATCCGCATCCTCACTCATTTCAGCCGGCGCCTATCTATCCCTAGAAATGCAACTTCTATATAAAAGGCAGCCCCATCTCACCAGTCCACCATCAACGACTCATTCAACCTCGCGTCATTGCTGCGCCGTCGCGTTGCCATTATTACATACTCCTCCCTATTTCTGCACCAACCACAAAATCGATGGGGGGCTGGATGCAGGGTGTGTTCTCGTCACCTCTCCATGCCCTCGCTGTGTGTTTCTTGATGCTGGGGGGGCTGCTGTTTTTGTTGGGTTCTTGTCAGAGTCTGATGATTCTGCTGTCAAAAAGGGCGAGACGAAGATTCTGGAGGATGTGAGCGTGGCTTGGATTGGTGAGTGGTTGTTTTGGGGATGGGTACGAACAGTAGCGGCATAGTCAGTCAGGTAAAAAATGCTGATCGGCTCTATTCATTAAAGCGCAGCTATTCTTATATACCAACTTTTCGCCACCTCACCCATCCTAATCCTCATCCCCATCCCAGCCCTCACCTCCCATCTTTGTCTTTTCATTTTTTTCACTCGCTCGATTATTATTTATCTATTTTCATCACACTGCCAAGAGCAGAGACCAGAGAAGAGCTGCCCAGACAAAAGCAACGCTCCCGAAAAGCAAAGAACCTTAGAGAACGCGTCCCAATGACCACCACGAGAGACCCGCGACGAACAGGGAGCCGCTAGCAACAATACCTTTAACGATGCTAGGTGTGGGTTATTGTCACCGCGTTGCTTCTTTCTCGTTGGTGGGGGTTCTGCTGTCGTTGTTGGGTTCTTGCCAAAGGGTTGGCTGCTGTCACCACCCAATGTTGCTGTTGTCAGGGGGAGAGACGAATATACTAAAGGATGTGTGTGTAGCTTTGACTGGTGAGTGGTTATTTTGGGGATGGATACGGGCAGCAGCACCAGTGTGAGGTCGTGATCTTTCCCTTTTGAATCTTGTTGGATCAATTCGTCTCGGGGGCTTGTTAAATACATTGGATGAGTCCATCCCGCATTTAACATACCGGTTTCTCATCCACGTCCAAATTCTCACCTCAGCTGGGGCGCATCCAACACCACTCCCACTCCCACTCTCACTACCAACCTTTGCCCCCGAACCTCCTCAGAACCGCTGAACGTGTCTCATATAGTATAAATCCTTCCTCACAAGAGATGAACGAGGCTGGATGAAGCAAACGTGGACAGGAATTCACAAAGTAGAAGTCCACGTGGAGTGTCATCAGAATACGCTATGACGATCTTTATTGTTTTTGCGTCGGCGATGGTTGTGGGTTTATCTGTTGGGTATACTTGTCGCTGGCGGGAGTTCTGCTGTTGTCACTGCGGGGTTCTCGTCAGGTTAAGGGTGGTGAGAATAGGGGTTCCTGTCACCGCCACCTCTTTCTCGCAACACGTTTATCATCACCATCGCGTCCTCTCCGACCATTGTGTTCTGATATGTCAACGAGAGAGTGCGGATATTCATTTGTAACTACTGGCAGTTGAATTGTCGACGGATTGCATCTTTGAATGATGGAAGGGAGCCCGTCAGACGTGGATCTTGCGACAAGTGTCTAGGACTAAATCTTCATGGAAGCTTCACAGTAGGCTGGGCCTAGGGAGAATGGGAGGGCGGGATTGGGGCTTGACGTTAGTCATACATCAGTTTTCTCTGTTGGTCCTTGTTGCGTGGTAGGCAGGATAGGAGTGAGTGTGATGTGAAAAGGGGCGGGGATGGAGGAATATATTGGGAAATGGCTGGACTGAATGTGAGGGGATTGAAGGGAGGGTAATTATGTATTTCTCTCATTGCATTGTCATGGGGCTCCAATGCCGCCGCCAAGATACTTCGGCTCATTGCTTGCCCACCCATCGAACGTTCTGGTTTTCTCTTGCTACACCTCACACCCAGGGATCAGAGATGTGGTTCACCCATGATAGATACTATCATTTTCTTGGGATCCCAAGTCAACCCTGCAGTGGATTTATCATATATCCAGCAATTTCACACTCACCCCCTATTCCCGAACCCGTATCTGGTTATAAAACCCCACATCGTATCGAACCACCCTTCGTTTCTCAGGACAGATATCACGCTCTCAGTGACTGTCAAATCACGGGTGGACCTAGGTTATTCACAGGCGCCGTTCCTTCCTTCCGCTTCTGCCGCTTCTGCCGCTACTTCATAGTCGCCGGCGCCCCTTTACTCCTTCCACAGCCACCGCTCCTTCCACTTCCACTTCCACAACCTCAACCACCGCACCTTCCCTCCCTCATCATCAAAATACACAGTCTATCCCATCCCCCGATGCATCGCTTCACCTCGCTTGACCTCGTCTCCATGAGATTTTGTCAATCTCCAAAAAACTTCAAAAACGGATATCGTCTCCTAGAGGCGTCTAGGAGAGTTCTCATATAAGCCAAAAATTTTGCAAAAAATAGAGGATTCTCCTGGAAAGGGGGAAATACCCGCACCCAACCACTGCATACACCTAAGTGCAATTGAACTTCATGGGCCCTCCTGGATGATTACGACGCACTGGATCGGGCCAAACGAGTGCAGATCGCTGTTATGCTCCTTCAGCTACGCAACCATCCTTTGTAATAGGTGAGGACATAGACTTCATTATATAGTTGGTCCTGGAGTCAAGTTGTGTCTTCGTTTGCAAATCCTGCGTGCAACAATGCTTTTTAGACTTCAAGATGAAATACGAGAGGAGATATGATAACGAAGAACAGATTGGAAAAAATTAGAGGTTCTAAGAGCAACGGTGGGTTGAGAAATAAATGAAAGACTGTTCTGCTGCACAGAAATGAGAGGTTGGGGGGGGAGAGTGTGCAGCGACAGCACGAGGAGGAAAGCACGTGAGGAAGGAGGCTAGAGTGGAAGCCGGGGCGCCGTGCTCGATTTTGGTGGGCAGAGGCAGCTGAAAACCCAAATGGAAAGTGAAGAAAAGAGCACAGAAGGACAAGGAGAACGTAAGATATAAATAAAAGATTTGACTCGCCTTGTGAAGAAATACAGACATAGGGGCAAAATAAATACTCGATGAATTTCAGCCGGCCCCCTATCCCGGCACCCACCCGCAGATACCTATGCGAGCCAAACCCCTATTTAAACTCCCCTCCACCAGCGAAGACATCCAAATACATGGATTCATCCTAGCGGATTAAGTTGGATTTGGGAAGACAAAGTAGGCCATCCTACAACTCAAGACTCTTACCACATTGGAGATGACATATGGGTGCAATTGTACACCAGTTCTAATTCCACGGAAGGCGTTCCAAAGGAAAATCCGACATCTACACGGAATCGGCCCACAAACCGATCCTGTTCGTAGTAAGTTGCCCCGCTACCACGCCATTTTTCTTATCGCTCCCTGCTCCCCACCGTTGCCTTCTCACCACCACGGCGCCATTCTCACCACCGCCTCCCTCCCCACTCCACCTCACCAGCAGCCCACCCTCACGCACCATACCCACCGTACCGCCCAGCACCCAGCCCCAGCCGACAAACCACGAGAACCACCCCTCCACTTGGAAAGATAATACTAGTATAGAATGTCTGTGGACCTCACTCATCTGCGAGGAAGGGGTGCTTTTTATATGTATTTGGGAGGAGGGGCGGAGGCGGAGGGCCGAGTTTACCCGTTTTGGGTTTGGGGGAGCCAACGGCGTGGATGCGGGGAGGGGTGTTTGTGAGTAGATAGGTGGGCGTGAGGTCCTCGTGGTGTATTTGGACTGTTGGGTGCTTGGAATGGTGATTGCTGGTGATAGTGTCTGTTCTTTGGATAGTAGCGTAGAGATCTCCTATAGAAGGGGGAAACGTGGCAGTATCCAGCCCAAGAACACAAGATATGGCGCACGAATTCATGCAAATAGGAAATAGAATAACGAGAACACATCACCAGCACATACACGTACACACACATCACATCGCCATCTCCTCACTACACCACAGAAGCCATCAATAAAAAGCATAAACGTCTAAACTCCCATCCCATTTATGAACAAAACTATTTATAATCCACAGGCCCCGCGACCATCGTGTACTTGTGCTGCTGGCTTCTCAAAACTCGCAATATCCCAGCAAAAAAAAAATGAGTAAAAAACGCCACTCTCGGAACAAGAGACAAAAAAGAGATAACAACCAGGAGACGGCGGAACATTACAAATGTACGTGAGTGGACACCACCCGGCCGGAGAGAGAGCTGCGTTGCTCAATGCCGCATCAGTCTCTGTGAGAGAGTAACACAGTAGAGCGGCAAGAGCAGCATGCTGGCGTTCTCCCCTCCGTCGGTCCTCTATCAAACCCCGTCTCATCGCCCAGCGCCCACCCCCATCCAATTAGGCCCTTCACCCCACCCCACCCATCACACCCCTCTAACAGCACTTCCCACCCCCACTGCTTCCCTGCGCCACATCCACGCCCTTACTCTCCTCCGTCTTCGCACTATCGACAATCCGTCTCTTGATATCCGCCGCGAGGCTGAAGAAAGCCTTCTCAACATTGATGTTCGCCTTCGCGCTGACCTCGAGGAAGGGGATGCCCAGCTCGTCGGCGAGGGCTTGGCCGCGCTCCGTGGAGACCGTGCGCTTGTCGTCCCAGTCGCACTTGTTGCCGATGAGGATCTTGTTCACGCCTTCGGTGGCGTGCTGCTCGACGTTGGAGAACCAGGTGCGGATGTCTGTGCGAGGGAGGGGTGGTTAGCCATATGCTCATTCCTTGTTATTGTTCCGTCACCGGGGGCGACGGGGGTGGACGGCAAGCCGGGAATGGCTGGGGGGAACGAACTGTTAAAACTCCTCTCATCTGTAACATCGTAGACTAATAGAATTCCCATGGCGCCGCGATAGTACGCCGTCGTAATGGTGCGGAAGCGCTCCTGGCCCGCCGTATCCCAGATCTGTAGCTTAACGCGCTTTCCGTCCAGCTCGATGGTGCGGATCTTGAAGTCGATGCCGATGGTGGTGATGAAGGAAGGGGTGAATGAGTCCTCGCTGAAGCGCAGGAGGCAGCAGGACTTTCCGACGCCCGAGTCGCCGATGAGGAGGAGCTTAATCTGCGCGCGGTTTGTTAGCGGAGGGATCTGGGGATGGGGATGGCTGGCAGCTGGGCCGTACCAGGAAGTCATAGTTGCGGGATCCGGCCATCGTTGCGGTAGTGGTTGTGGTCGTGGTGGTGGGAGGGAGGGGGAGGAGGACAACGAGACAGTCGTCGTCGTCTTTGTGGGGTCTGGTCTAGGTAGCGGGAACAGGAACAGATCGCGCGGCGTAGATTTCACGAGCTAGGTGTCGATTGGCATGAAGATCTCTCTCGGGCAGTGCGGAATGGCGAGATCGAAAGCTGTAGCAGTACTTTGTTGATTAATTCGTCGCCGGCGTGGGAATCGTTGGAGTTTTGGTGATGTGACGACGTTCAGTGGAGGCAAATCAATCAAGGTACAGTATTGTCTCGTTAGTTGGGTGACGATAAAGTTGTCTGGGGTCTATGATGCGCGGCGGCGGCCGTGGGCTCCGCTAGAACTGCAGAACTGCATGACCCCTGCCGGTGGCGAGGTGGTCTCGGTTGAAACGCCGCATGTTCCCCACGACGACCTCACTGGAAGTACGATATAGAGGATAGAGAGGATACAGATTATAACGAAGAACTATTTAGTTGTAGGTCTGGTATCCTGATGCTATATTTCATTATCTATATTTTGTTTATACTGTGTTTCCCCAAGGAAGGTGATATTTAACTGTAGGTATGGTATGGTATCATCATACTGTATCATCAGACGACTGTTCTCTTTGTTAGCCTCCTTGGAACTACAGGGACAACAGTATAACGAATATTTATATAACTTTATGTCTGGTATTATCATACTATATCCCCTGAGCTGAGGTTCTGGCATCATACTATATTTCTTCAGTCATAGGCCTCGTATCATCATAGTATGTTTCTTTGTTGGCCTCACTGGAACGACAGGACGACAGTATAACGAATATTTTATAACTGCGTCTGGTATCATCATAATATATCTCTTTAAGCTGTTGGTCTGCTATCATACTGTATCTCTTGGTCTATATCTCTGTCTATATTGCCTTCCTTGCGGAACCAGCATGGTATCTATCCAAAATGCCCCTTCTCATCTCATTTCTATTCCCTCCCAATATCCACAATCGCCTTCACCAACCCATCCAACGTCCCCTTCCTCGTCTGCACATTAACCACCACCCTAAAAAAATTCCCCCTCTCCCCCGGCGCATGATCAACCATAAACCCCCTCCCCACCAACCTCTCCACCATCCTCGCCGTCGCCCCCGTATTCTTCTCCGGCACCTCACTCAACCCCCTCGGCGCATAATAAAAGCACACCTGCAAACAAGGCGGCGGGTTCTGCGAGACCAGTACGAAATCCTTGTTCTTCTCCACCAACCCAGCTAAATACGCCGCTGCATTAAACGCCTCGTCGATCATGCGTCCGTAGCCCGCTGCACCGTAATACGTCCAGCTCAGTGCGACTTTCAAGCTATCAGGCCTGCGTCCACACTGTGGCGTCAGATCAGCTAGATCCCACACCTCGCCGTCGGAATCAGCGCCGTGGAACAGATACCCCGCCGGCAGCGTGTTCGCGCGATGGAACTGCCTCAAATCCTTCCCCAGCAGCAAGGAGCACGTCGTCGGGGCTCCGAGCATTTTATGCGGGTTCACAGCCACTGAGTCAGCGAGATGAACGCCCTTAAGCTTATGGCGCTGCGCCTCGGAGAAGATAACCGAACCGCCCCACGCCCCGTCAACGTGCATCCACATCCCGTGCTTCTGGGCCACAGCAGCGATCTCCTCGAACGGATCGAAGGAGCCGAGGACTGTAGAGCCGGCTGTGGCATTGACGAGTAAGGGCGTCTTCCCCGCGTCCTTGGCAGCGAGGATGAGTCTCTCGAGTTCAGCGGGGATCATGGCTCCTACGTCGTCAACGGGGACAGGGACGAGGTTGCGGGAGCCGAGACCGATCATCTGCGCCGCTTTCTCGAAGGAGTAGTGGCCGTGCGCCGAGGTGAAGATGACGAAGTTGTGCGTGCCATTTCCGTCAGTCTTGGTCTCGGGGTAAAGCGTATTCCGCGCGATGATCAGAGCGCTGAGGTTACTCCCGCTGCCGCCTTGGGTGGAGAAGCCGCCGGCGTGGGGGCCGGTGAAGCCGTAGAGGTTGGCGAATTTCTTGGTGATTGCCTTTTCGATGACGGTTAGGGCGGGGGAGACCTGGTAGACGTGGCTGTTTGTGTTGAGGGTTGCGAGGATGAGCTCGGAGACCACGCCGACGGGGTTGGTGCTGGCGTATAACTTATCCAGGAAGCCTTGGTCCCACGTGTTAACGCTATACTTCAAGACCTGCTGGATAACATCTAGGAGCGCCGTTTTGCCGCCCCCAGTCTCTGGAAGCTGTAGGTTAAGCAACTTCACCAGTTCGGCGGGCTTGTGCGATTCGACCAGTGCGCTTCCGGAGCTTCCGCTCTCGCCATGGCCCGTATGTTTTACAGCCGCTTCTTCATCCGCGCGGCGGATAAAAGGGATGATGAGCTCCTGAACGGAATTTAAAAGCTACCAGCATGTCAGTATACCGCATATAAGAGCAAATCGGGTATGTGCTTTTGCCACTTTGTAATAATGCTTACATCTGCAACCTCGTCTGCCCGGTTCAAGGGCGACTCGTTCACTCTGCCATTGCTCAACGGCGGCGCTGATTCTATGGAACCCATTACAAGAAAATATACAGATATATACAAATAAACAGATAAACTTGTAGAAAGAGTGAAAGTATGACTCCTCCCCCTCCATATATTCACATGGCGAAAGCGTGGGGGGTAATTATGCCATGTCACGTGTTCCATATCCGGTTTCCGCCACTTTTTGAGGAAAAAAATTGGAGCTGACCGAGGTGACCGGCTACCAAATGGAGACACCGCCCCAGCAGAAAAAAAGGTCCAATAGCAAGGCTGATAAGTGGTGTAAGTTCTTGGTTTTCGATGGAGCTTATTCTATTATGAAATGGGGCGCTTCTTTATTATACTGTGATAGATCTAGTACACGTTAAATTTACATATGTGATCATATGGCACTGTAGATTCTAGAACCTAGTACGCGGCAGGGCAACGCTTTGCACGCTCGCTCACTTAGATAGCCACTTCCCATATGCCCACCTGATGCGCTGGACAACCTTCAGCTGCCTCTCAATCCCTATCGAGATGTCTCCGAGCTCATTCACATCCTCGAAGAACTCCCTCTCCACCTCGCCCGGGAACAGCTTCGCTGCCCTGGAGCGCAGGACATGCACCTCGCAGAGCAGCAATCCATGGTCCTTATAAGACAAAATCCCACTCGGCGAGGGCGTCGAAGTCGTCAAGATACGATCGATATTCCGTAGAACCCGTATCATCTGCCCAGCCCTATGTCCATACTTCTGCCCTCTCCTCTCGCCAAACATCCCGCTAATATACCTCCCTACACCAATGCACACCAACACACCCGGTGTCAGCCCAACAAAGCCAAACACGAGTTCTTGGCTCTTGAGAAGGGCGTCGATTCCGCTTAGCGCAACTTCAACATCCACCTTTGTCTTCTGCACTTGGATGAGGAGCGTGCGCACTAGGTCTCCACGCACGGTTCCCACGAATGGGCGGCGCAGGTCCTTCTCATACGCGCGCAGCACTGGCGTCAGATCGCCCTCCTTGACCTTTGCGCGGATCTCAGCAATATGGGCATCGCTCAGGGCACCGCCGCCCATGCCAGCAGCCTGGGGGTTGTCAATAGCAAAATCGACGACCATACGCTCGAGGCTATCGCGATCACCCTTGAGGGACTCGCGGCTCATGATGGCGACTTCGCTGCCTTCGTCGTGGCGGATTGTTTTGATGATCTTTTTGGTCGGGTCAACGATCCAGTTCATCCAGAAGTCTTGCATGGTGGAGCCGAGGTCTTGGATCCATTGGAGGATGGCGGCTTTGCGGTTCACCACGATGCGCAGGATGGTGGTGGAGGAGAGGAGGAGCGCGGTAGCGGGGAGCCAGTAACGCACGAGTCGGTTGGGACGGCCGTACTGGGATCGTAGGTGTTGTTGGGCCTGGACGTGTGCGGGGATGTGCGTGCTGAGGATATTCTGGAGTCGCTTGCATAGCTTCGCTGGCTTGTCCCTCAGCTCTCCCATACCCATACTCCGGGAAGAGATTTCTGGATCGTCCGCCACGCTCGCAAAGACAATGTCCTCGAACTCCGAGACCCCCGTCTCAAGAGCCGTCACATTGCGTAGCACCGTATCCATCAGCGCCACGCTACGCTCGACCACGACGTTCCAGTCGCTGCCATCCATGCTCTGAATCACAGTGTTATCCTCGCTAATATCAAAATTGAGACCCTCATCCATCAGAACTCCAAGACCACTCGCGCTCATCTCCCTCAGGCGCCTCAGACCGGCCTGTTTCCGGCGGGCCTCGGACCGCGATTTCGCCAGCGGAGAGAGAACTCTCGCTTGGATATCCGTGACAGACCGCTCGCGGATGCTGTCCCTCACTAATCCGTAAAACGTCTTCCACCGCGCCGTAACACTGGTGCCAATCGCCGTAGCCGAGAGCGTCTCCTCGGGCGCCTCCCGTAGTCTAGAGAACCGCTCTCGCGAATCCTCATAGATGTCCTTCGTCCAGTCCCATAACCGCAGCGGTGAGGTCTGGATTGTGTAGATGGCCGTGAACGTGTACGACCCGAGCACCTCATCCCAGTACCAGATGTCGTTGCTGAGCGGAATCGTCTGCTCGAGCAGGGTATTTAGGAGCACGCCGTACACTTGCACTGTCGCCTTGCTGACTAGGAGCCACTCCAGCCCCTTCTCATACGAACTCTTCGTCTCGCCTAGCGTATTGACTTCGCCTTCTGACAGGCCCGCCTGCTCGAGAAGAGTTGAGATCCGCCATGCTGGGAGGAGTGCCCTTGACGACGACGTTGCAGACAGGGCTTTGATGAGGACCTGGAGCTCTTCGATTTGTGGGGAAGTAGATATTTGTTCGGTGGCCTCGGAGGTGGTAGAGAGGCGTCGGTAGGTCAGTACTGGTGAGGAGGTAGCGGATTTGAGGTGTGCGAGCTGCAGTCTGTCCAACTGCGAGTCGACGCGTCGGACCTGGCTTGGAGTTCATTAGCAATTTTGGAGTGACTCTGCTCGGGGTAGGGTTTCTTACTCTGCCACTATAGACATCACGCTGGGCTGGGTATATGCATTGGCCGAAGCTCGGGGAGGAATTCAGTCTTTGGCGTTTGGGAGAGCTGTGGGTTTCGGGTTTCTTCCCAAGCTCGGGGATTTTTTGGCAATGACGTTGTGAGTTCCCCCCCATGAAAAAGGTTCGCGGCAGGGATCGGCACTGACGGGTATGTGGCGGAGAGAGTCAGCAAGGGCAGGTTCACTGAATTTATATATAATATTCGCAAGGCTCATGCCTCCTGGCTCAAGGGCATAGAGGTTGTAAATAGACATATTCAAGACGTTTGGATAGTTCAATGGTTGGATGTTGATGTTTCCCGGTTGTAGTTTCACAGAGACCTTGGGAGCTTCCCGATGGAGGTGAAGATCCAGAACATGACCTCCATGATACCCGTAAACAGATGCCGAATGATTGATGACTGTAATCCGGAAGCATGGCTATCCGGAGATACAATTGAGGCTTTGCTCATGATATATATAATTCTTACTCAGTATAACTGGAGTAGAGAGTTGCGTGGTGGCCCTTCCCCCGAGTACGATTACGGATTCGAGATCATATGCGAAGTACCTTTCTATACATATTTTGCTGTATGTGTACATAGCCGAGTAGTCTGGACCCTCCAACCCGAATACGATTGTGGCTGTCTGAACAATCTATGTCACGTGGCGATAACAACCCTTTATCCACCCCAACGACTCCAACCCGAAGACTTTTGACTGGACAATCTCCCACCCATTAATGCGCTAGTCCTAATCAAGCCTAGCCGCCCCGCGTTCCCCCTGCGTCCACGCCACAATGGTGGCCATCTCCTCGGGTACGTACTCCTTTATTCCTTCTAGTCTTAACCTTTTTATCACCGGAAGTCCTTCCATACCACTCCTGTCTCCTTTCCTCCTCTCCACCTACTTATACCTCACAACGCCCCCCGATTGTGGCCGCGATATCCTCAACAATCGTCTGATAGCCTCTGTGCTATATCGCCATAATGTAAGTATTCTCATCGCTCTTCCTTTGTGAGAAAGGTTCGGGCAATACGCCCTCCACTGGGCGCGTTCTATCTCTGGAGAGAAAAATATCGTGGGAAATTAGTTCTGATCAGTGCCATAGGAACGCAACACTCGCCGCGCCGACATACTGGGACCAGTACAACGGCATCACCCACTACAATGGCGAGACTCTCAATATGTTTGAGCGCCTCTGGGCCGTACGTTCTGCCCTCCCAATTCGAACTTCAACAATGTGCTAACATACCCCCAAGGCCTGGTACGCATACATGCAGAACGACGTCCTCGCGACTGGAATCATGTCCTTCGTGATGCACGAAGCAGTCTACTTCGGCCGCTCTCTCCCCTGGATCATCATCGACCGCATGCCCTACTTCAACAAATACAAGATCCAAGCCGTACGCACCCCCCATCCCACCACAACCCCCGTCATCTCTCCCATCCCACTAACACCCAACGCAGGGCAAAATCCCCACCGTCGCCGAACAATGGCACTGCACCAAAATGGTCCTCCTCTCCCACTTCACCGTCGAGCTCCCCCAAATCTGGGTCTTCCACCCCATGGCCGTCTTTTTCGGCATGGACACCGGCGTCCCCTTCCCCCCCATCTGGAAGATCGCCATGCAAATCGCCATCTTCTTCGTCATCGAGGACGCCTGGCACTACTGGACTCACCGCGCCATGCACTGGGGTCCCCTCTACCGCTCCGTCCACAAGATCCACCACAACTACTCCGCCCCCTTCGGTCTGGCAGCTGAGTACGCCTCGCCCATCGAAGTCATGATTCTCGGTGCCGGAACAGTTCTCGGCCCCGTCGCATGGTGCGCTATCACTGGCGACCTCCACGTTCTGACTATGTACCTCTGGATCGTCTGCCGTCTCTTCCAGGCTATCGATGCTCACTCCGGATACGAGTTCCCCTGGTCGCTGCACCACTTCTTGCCTTTCTGGGCGGGCGCTGAGCATCACGATGTTCACCACGAGCGTTTCATTGGAAACTATGCTAGTTCGTTCCGCTGGTGGGATTTTGTCCTTGATACGGAGGCTGGACCGGAGGCGGCGAAGGCGAGACGCGATAGGAAGCTCGCGAAGGATGCGAAGAAGGCTAAGAAGGCACAGTAAATGTGTTTAGCCTTGGCGGCGGCATGAGTGTCGTTGCAGTGCCTCTTCGTGAGGCTTGCAGTGGAGCAGCCGCTGGGTGTGTGGGAGGATGTGAACCCGAAACGAAGAATGAGATATCTGTAACGACAGACAGACACAGACGGCGTTCAGGCGTGCAGGGCACCGCCGTAGAAAAAGCTCTGCTCCTTTGTTTGGAAGGAGGGGCTGGCGAGATATTTGGATGGATGATGGCCCCGTAATTACACCTACCTTACTATTTCTTGTACAATAAAAGATGGGATTTTGTTGGGTCGGATAGATGGGAGGCGGATATATGAGCATTAATAATCGTTAATCAAGTCTTAAGAATGTAGTTATGTGTGTGTTTGCCTTGGTGAGGAACTGTGAATGCGTGTATCGTAAGTCCATCTGTTTTGCCTTCGTAACCTTACCCAGCAAGTCATCCCATAACCTCACGCCCGGATCTACTCATCCCACTCGGCCCCTCAAGCCAAACATCGTCGACGGGCTACATGCGGTTCTCACTAGACTATATATAACTCTACCGCGCCGCTGCCCGGTACCAAATGCCAAACATAGGGATATGCCACTTTCCGCAACGTTCACGCGCGGAGAGCGGCAAGTAGCGTTGATGGGCTTGAGTGATAGTTATGATGGCGCGCACTCTGAGGTGGTGGTGTGTGGTGGTGCTGCTGTCGTTTTGAATCTCGTTACCGATACGCTCTCACTGTCGGTGCTGTGTTGCTGTCGCTGTAGCTTTCCTGTTGTTTATTTACCTTGTTACCGTTGGGGTTCTCATTAGATCAATCTTTGGAGCTGGCATCACTGCCTGGAGGCTATTGTCGAACGTATGCTGCAGAAGCTTTGCTGCCTCTCTCCGGATATCTCTGGCTGCTTGTAAGGTCTGCATTTCAAAGGTTGGCCGCGATGCTTGGGCCTGTACGCGTTCCCAAGACTCTAGGCCTATATATTGGTATATTAGGGGTAAAGCAGTGGGTTTGGAAATTCGGGTTGGTTGATAGTTTATATTAGGTGGTTCTTTTTGAACATATGTAGCATCACCATCGTGATGAAGGTGAATCATGCACATACACATACAAATAGATAAAAACAAAATATTACAATACCCCTTACTCCCCCAGCCATTACGCCCTCTCCCCACGCACCCACACCCGGCCTTCAAGGACCCTTATCATGCAACTCCTCCCCCACCACCCCCTCTACCCTCTCCGCCGTCCCCGCACCCTTCCTCGCATACTTCGGCACACAGCACTCACCCCCCTCCACCACCACTCCATCCGCCAGTGCCTGCAGCGGATCCCCCTCTCCTGCTGGCACATCGGTGCCCACAGCCGCGGTAGGTTTCTCAGAGGGGAGCTCGTCGTGCTCGGCGGCGCAGGTGTCGCAGAATTGCGCCATCTGGATGTCGGCGCTGGAGAGGCCGGGGGGGTGGTGTGTGGTCCAGCGGATTAGGGTTGTGTTGTAGACCTTGGGTTGTCAGTTCTAGTCTAGTTTGATAACTCGTCCATTGCTGGGGGGGCATACATTAGACCACTCGGGGTGATGCTTCACCCTTGCTGCCTCAGCGGCTACGGCGTCCATGAAGGCCCATGTCTTTTTGAAGGTCTTGAATTTGAAAGAGCGCTGGAGACCGGCGTTTGTGGATGTTAAGGTCCAGCGCTCGAGAAGAGGTGGGAGGGCCGCGGTGACGGCGTTGGGGTCGGAGTTGGAGGATACGCTGATAGCGGGGAGGGAAGAGGTGGAGGAGGACATGGCGCGGGTTGGGAGGTGGAAGGGGGAGGGGAAGTGGGCTCGTGGGTGCCTTGGGATGATGAATAGAGGCTTTGAGATTGTGAATTTGGTGGCTGGGAGAAGGCACGATAAGGGGCGTGGCATTGTTGATTTGATGTATTAGAACATCAGGCAACAAAGATGTGACCTTGAAGGTTGAAATATATATAGTATCACGTGATAGCCGATTTCGTGACCAGGTGGAAGCAGGCTTTGAGGAGAGGGAAAATGTGAATATTGAGGGTAAATTGGATACTCACCCGTTCCATCCTTACTATCGTAATTGTGAATTACAGTTCTGTTTGGCCCAAGCATAAATTTGAAGTCCGTTTCCGGCCGAAAGATTAAAAAAACCTACCCCTCTATAAAAATGATGTGATGGAAACAAACCCGCACTCGCTTACCGATTCCCGCCCCGGCAGCTTAGCTCCAGGCGTCATAACCCCCCACCCTGCTCCCCCCTCCGCCTCAACACTCGCACTTTTGCAACTTTTGTTTCCGAAAACACACTTCCCAATAACGCCGCTTTTTCTACACCCTCACAGCTCCCTACAGTGTTAGCGAATTCCAAGATGTCGTGGCAAGGTATGTTGAATCCATCCCCGTTCGATGGAGGGGGAATGGGTGACGTGGGGGCGTGTACCCCGCGGTGAGTGATGGTTGCTAACGGGTTGGATAGCATATGTTGACACCAGGTACACTACCCATCCCCGATCCATACAATGAGAGAATGAACGAAGGGGTCTACGAAATGCACTGGCAGCGACACGATGGGACTACGATGTCGAGATGGAATACATGCTGATGCGGGAATAGCTTGGTGGGCTCCGGCCACGCAGACAAGGCCGCCTTGATCAGCGCTGCAGGCGACAGTGTGTGGGCCAAGACCCCAGGCTTTGAGGTGCGTACGCTTCCACCATGTGTCGGGGGTTTATCTCTCGATGCTGGTGGGATGGGGATCTAGATACGATGGCAGTGCTGATACCAAGCAGGTCAAGCCAGAGGAGATGCAGAACATCGTTGCGGCACTAGGAGGCGGCGCGGCAGCAGACAAGCTGTGGACAGAGGGTCTTCACGTTGCAGGGGAGAGGTTCGTCGTGTTCAAGGTCGAGGGACGGAGTATCTACGGCCGCAAGGTAAGCAAGCTTTGTGTTTCTCCCCGTTTGCACCGCTCTGGGTGCAAGCCGGGAGCTGTTTGTTTGGGCAAATTCTGACAACATCGTATAGGGCAGGGACGGTATCGTGATCGCCAAGACCACCCAGGCCATCATCGTCTCACATTACGGCGAGAATGTCGTTGCGGGCAATGCTGCCCAGACCGTCGAGAACCTCGCCGACTACCTCGTTGGCCTGGGCTACTAGGCCCGGGGAGCGTTTTGGCAGTGCTGTACGAGTCGTTTGTGCATTGGTGGCCGCTCGCTGCGATTGTGATATTGGGAATAGATGGATTGGGTGGCGGGCGAAGGGAGAGATATGCCTATGAGGGCAGGTATTTGGGCCGGTAAACATGGAGGGTGGTATTGATCTAGACATCTAACCTTACTCATGGATGTTTTGTTGGTTGCGAATAGTGTGATGTTGGGCCGTGAATTAGGCACGCACTTTTGCTATAGATGACACTCGCTTCTACCATTCTCTATTGCCCCGATTTGTATTTTCAAACCCAACTTCATCTATATTCGTAACTTCTATCCTTTTCCTTTTCCTGCCAATGCACCAAAACCAAACTCCTTTTTCTACCAACCCTCTTCTCACTCAGCCTCCACCCCATTCCCCACTCCCTTCGCCCACCTCCTATACCCCTCCACCATCTCCTCCGTAATCTGCTTCTTCACCCTCCCCATCGCGACCTCAAAATCCTCCCTCCCAACCTTCGCCCCCATATCCCCCGTCTCCAGCACGCGATCAATCACACAATCACACGCCGCCTGACAAACCCCCACAATCTCCGCTCCACTATACCCCTCACACCTCTCCGCCAACCACGCTACCTCCACATCCGCCTCCCAATCCATCTTCCTCCTCCTCCCCTCTAGAATCTCCACCCGCCCTTCCAAATCAGGCGGCGCTACATAGAGTAACTCGTCGAACCGCCCCGGTCGCAACAGCGCCACATCAAGCGCCTCTGGCTTGTTCGTCGCTGCTAACACCATCACCCCCTTAAGCGTCTCAATCCCATCCATCTCATTCAACAACGTCGTCAACACATTCACCCCCCCTCCTCCCCTCCCCTCCCTCTTCCCTCCAATCGCCTCCACCTCGTCAAAAAACACAATACTAGGCGCCGCGCCCCTAGCACGCGCAAACACCTCCCGAACAGCCCTCTCAGACTCACCAACATACATATTCAACAGCTCCGCCCCCTTCACAGCGAAGAAATTGAATCCCGCTTCCGTAGCCACCGCGGCGGCTGAGAGAGTCTTACTGCACCCCGGGGGTCCATACAGGAGAAGCCCTTTCTTTGGAGCAGCGCCAAGACGCGCGAGGAGAGCGGGGTGGCGGAGAGGCGTCTCGACGGCGCGCCGGAGAGCGCGTTTGAGAGCGTGCTGGCCGCCGATGTCGGACCAGTGCACTTTTGGGGGGCGGAGGGTGATGTCGTGCATGGCTGTTGGGCGGACGGAGAGGAGGGCGAGGTCGAGGTCTGGTTGTGTGAGGGAGGGGGTGGGTGGGGTGTTTGAGGAGAGAGATAGAGTGGCTAGTGGAGCGGTGATTGTGTGGGCTTCGGTAGTTGGAAGCTCGAGTTGTCCAGACGAGGTAGAGGGGGTGATTGATGCGGATTCACCGCGTCGACGGTGCCGTGCAAGGAAGCATGCGCGGTCGAGTAGGAGGGCTAGGTCCTCAGCTGTGTATGCGTGGGTGCGCTCGGCGAGACGATCTAGGAGCTTGACTTCCTCCTCTTCACTCGGCCCGAGAGAACGGAGAATTTGTTTCCTTGCATCGGCATCAGGGATGGGGAGGAGGATATCCGTGGTGAATCTCCCGCGCTTCCGCAGCGGGAGAGGAACAGCAGATGCAGACGCCGCCGCGGCGAGAACGACGACCTGTACAGCGTCGCTGCTGAGACGGGCCATCTCGTCGCTGAGCAGAGCAGTGATGGCAGGCTTAGGTGGGTCAGCGGCAGCGAGACCCTCCAGGTCGTCGAGGAGGATTATGCTTGGGGCGGTGAGGCGGGCATCCTTGAAGACCTCGCGGATAGCCTGTGTCTTCGCATCGGCATCGATGCGGAAGACGCGGCCCCAGCCGGTGGCAGCGACGCGCTCGAGGAGGAGCGTCTTACCGCTGCCATGGGCTCCATGGAGGAGGACGCCACAGGCGCGACGGCCCCAGGTGGGGGATGTCTTGGCGACGTCAGAGAAGTCAGCGAGGACATCGTTGAGTTTCTGCAAGGCTGAATCAATGCCTGCGATTCCTGAGACGTGGAGGGTAGGGCGGGGACCGGTGGTGGGGCGCTCGAGGGCGGCGGCTTGCTCGTCGATGATTTGGACGCGGGAGGTGGGGGAGAAATGGGCGATTTTGTTGGGGATGGGGCGTCCGGAGAGGAGGAAGGACTCGACGATGAAGGAGCGGCGGCCTTTGAGGGTGATTTCATATAACATGTCTGTGAAGATTGATTCGGCGCGGACTGTATCATATTAGCAAGAGGGTCCTATAGAAGGCCACGGGACCATACATACCAAGCTTGTCCTCCAAATACCACTCCCAATGGGCTCTATCCTTCTCCTCTAACGCCGTACCTCCGCTTACATCCCTCAAAACCACAAAATCCGCCGTAACCAGCGGTCCAGCAGGCGAAACTGCAATCCGATCCTCCAACCGGAACCCACAGTGGTCCTGAAAACTCTTAAACATCTGCATCACATTCCGATTTATCTTCTGCGCGCTCGGCCACGCAATAGCCTCCCGCCGTGAATCCGCATCCTCAACCTTCCACACCGAGCACGGCTGTCCTGCCTCCAGCCTCAGCTCGAGGAGGGTGTCCATGGAGAGGAAGACACGTGACACATCTTTGCGATCTGAGCGTTCTACGTTTGGCAGCGTGCGGATCTTGACCTCGGCGCATCTCTGCGCATTCTGGAGGTCGGCCATTATATTAGATCTGTTTTTCTCTGTTTTTCTGAAGCTCCCCAGGCGTGGAGTTGTGCTTGAGAAGGGCGTTGTCGTTGCGGAATTCTCATTCGCCAAATTTTTTGTAGTGCACTTCTTCCTATCGACGCTTATCGCCGAGAGAAGCCTCGAAGCTCAACATCCGCCTACCACACCTATCTAACGAACGACGACGACTCGACTCGACGCACCACGCCCTGTGACCGGTCGAATCGCAGTCACCACCTGCGAGCTGGGCGAAGCTAATGCTGCTGACTCGGCCGCGACACTCGCAATGCCTGTCACCGACATGGGCCGCTCGGCGGTTCCTGGCCGCGGCGCGGCTGCAGTGTTATAGCACCGACGGCCAGTCGAATCCTCTGAACATACGACGCGTTGATTTGTCGCAGAAGGCAGAGGGCTCAGGGGGCAGTGCGGCGCATGGAGATGGGGGTGTACATAGAGATGGTGGAAGGGTGCGCGATGGGGCGCAGAGGCTTTCACGACGGCCACCGCCTAAGTTCCGGAGGAAGGAGGGAGTGGCTGGTGGAGATGGGATAGGAGCTGAACTCAAGGAGCTTGGAAGTGCTTTGAGAGACGCAAGCTTAGTCGATTCCCAAGCAACGAATGGACCTCCCCCCAAAACCCTACGAGCAAACGAAAAACCGAATACAATCCTCGAAGAGCTCTTCCCAGAATACAAAGAAGCTCTCTCAACCACAAACGAAACCACCCCCAAACCCTCCACAGACGACCTCCCCAAACTCGACCCCAGCACCCTCGGCCTCCCCCCATCCACCTCCTGGAAGCCCCTCAACACCCCCAAACCCGACCACCCCTTCCTGCACCCCGACCACCAACCTCCCACCTCCCCCTCTCTCGACCCACACACCCTCCGTCAACGCCTCGCCGCCACCGTTCTCGTCATCTCCAGCACCTCCCGCCACCTCGCCCTGAGTGACTTCATCCGCCTCTCCCCGCGCGGCTCCCACATCGAAGGCTGGACCTCAGGGATCCAGCGCGTAATTCCTGGCCGCGACCCGACGACGTTGGCGCGGCAATCCCACTACTTCGTGCTCTTCTCGACAGCGGCAGCAGCGCAAGCATACAAGGATAACATTGCGCGGCTGCACCATCTGAGCCGCAAATGGACGCCAACCTGTGCGACGAGTCGGATGGCGCCAGTGCCAGGGGTGCTGGTTGATGGGGAGGATGTGGCTGCGCTCGTGAGCGCGTTCACGATTGTGCCGAGCAGCCAGAAGTTGCTGTTTAGTAAGGTAGTGAAGAAGCCATATCGGCCTGCGGTGGCGCGGATGATTGAGACGGGGGGTTATCATCCGCTTATTACGCCGGAGGCGGGTCGGCAGGGGGAGAATTTAGTGTTGGTGGGCTTGGATAGGGGGAAGATGAATGCGTTTGAGCTGGGATTGGCGATTGGATTGGATGGGAAGGAGAGGAATTTGCAGTGGAGATTGGAGGGTGGGAAGGAGGATATTGTGTTATTGGGGTCAAAGAGCGATCCTAAGGTTGCGCAAGGGGAAGAAGAGGAGGATGAGGAGGAGGGATGGGATAGCGAAAATGGGGAGAGACAGCGAGAGCTGAAGAAGGGGAAGGGGTTTAGAGGGCCGCCGAGGTTTATTGTCAAGTTCAAGGATAGCGCTGAGGCACGACGGTTTGTGCGCGCGTGGCATTCACGGATACTGGAAGGGGAGGCGCTGGAGCGTCTTGCAAAGGCGGGAGTGGGAGAGCAGGCCCAGGTCAGCGCGGAGGTGCTGTGGTAGGGCGGCTGCGTGGAAGCTATTGTATATATGTATGATATGAGGAGTGTATATGTAGAAAAGGCATAAGTGTAATGAAATGCTATAGAATACCACACCAGCCACAGTGTGGATTCAGGGGATGTGGTGGTTAAGTACGTACCGTGGAGCGAAGTGATGCTACTGCCAAGTGCCGGCAGCCATTTCCTTGGAACATGCTTGTTATTTTAGATTTTGACCCAACCACAGAGCTGTTTTAACCGTGCGAAACGTCAGATCGGCCATTTCCTGCTAATTGTGGCACATTTTACCCCATAAGTATAGTTTGCTCTAGTATGGACCAGGGAGCTTTCTCTGATCATCAACAAACATTACGTCACATATAAAAAAAAGTGAGGGGAGTCTGGACCCTGAGAGGTTGAGGGAAGAGGGGCAGCGACAGGGATGAGGGCATCAAGCTTGGTTTTGCTATGGATATAGGCCATATTTACTGACGGTAGGTGGTATAAAGGTAGGCCGGTCTGCTTTCTTTGTGTGGTGGTCTTGTTCCGTGGATTTGAAACGTCAGAAAGGAATATATACAGCTCCAGACGGAACGATAACTACAAACAACTATTACTGTCGTTCAAGCTCTGTACCATAACCAAAATGGGCATCTTCACTCGTCGGCGGGAAGAGCCTGTTCCCGGGCAGGCTGCTCCCGTTGAAGCCGTCACCGAGACCAAGCAGCCAACCCAACGACGAGGCCTCTTTGGCAACTTTGGCAACCACCAAAGCACCAAAGGCAACCATGAGCCCTACGTCCTGGCCTACTCTCGCAGACCAACATTCGGACAGTGGCTCAAGTGCACATGGCTTGACATCCTCACCATGGCTATCATGGGCGCCATTGGCCTCGGAGTAAGCAGTTCTCTCCCTGTTCTCATATAACAACCACTAACTCGGACCAGGTCTACGAAGCCCACCCAGCGCCAACTCGATCCTTCCCCATTGAATTCCGCGACGGCGAGGTCGTCTACCCCGAATTCTCCTATCCTCTTCGCAAGAATATCATCCCCATCTACGCCGCCGCGCTGATGGCATCCCTGATCCCGATCTTCATCATCCTCTGCATGCAAGTCCGAATCCGCTCCTTCTGGGACGTCAACAACGCCATTATCGGGCTCCTCTACTCTCTCATCTCCGCCGCTGTCTTCCAAGTCTTTTTGAAGTGGCTAATTGGAGGCCTGCGCCCGCACTTCCTCGCCGTCTGCAAGCCACAGATCCCCGAAGGAACCAACACCGGCACGGGCTACAAGCAGATCATGTATACGGATGCCATATGTACCGGAGACCGCGACCAGATCGATGACAGCCTTGAATCGTTTCCGTCTGGCCACTCCACGGCCGCGTTCGCGGGCTTCATCTTCCTCTACCTCTACCTGAATGCCAAGCTCAAGGTCTTCGCCAACCACCACCCCGCGATGTGGAAGTTAATCGCCATCTACGCCCCCGTCCTGGCCGCTACCCTCATCGCCGGCTCCCTCACCATCGACAAATTCCACAACTGGTACGACTGCGTCGCCGGCGCCATCATCGGAACCATGTTCGCCTTCAGCTCCTACAGAATGGTCTATGCATCTGTCTGGGATTTCAGATTCAACCACATCCCGCTAAACCGCAACGTGCCTTTCGGATACGGGGCTGGCGAGATGGAAGGCGGCGAGGCTGTGTTTACGCGCAAGGTGGGCTGGGGAATCGAGGGCGCTGGAATGGGTGGCGCGCCGTTCGATGCCTCTGCGCTTGGGGGGATGGGGATGGGAGGTGGACTTGCGGGTAGGCACCCGCAAGGCGGGGTGACGGGGGGTTATGCGCATAATGGGCATAATGGGCATAATGGAGTCATGGGTGGGAACCATGGTGGTGGTGTGATGGGACATACCCAGCATGGCGTTCCCGGTGCTCACACGGGCCATAATGGTGTCCCGGGTGCTCGTGTTGCGGAGCCTTCTATTGCCCGCCGCCCGGTCGGTGATAGCATTGTTTGATTGGGTTTATCTTATTTTAACCATGTTTTGGCACGCGGATACCTTATGAGCAAGTAACGAAAAGTGTGGATGGTTGGGGGGGAGTAATATTTCCTAGGATAGTAATTTCAATGTTGGATATCTAATTCGAAAACACATACATCATACCTATTCGTTTCCCAAAAATAAGTACTGATACTCCAAAGCTTGACAGCTGCTACTGGTGCACTACTCGCGACTAATCCCATCATCGAGTTTGGCGCTCGATTATATTTAGGTGGATATCCAACAAGGCTTGCGCGCTGGCATACATTGGCCGCATATAACGTGACCCCCCACAACCATCGACTCCTTGACGCCCATCCAGCCCCCACTACCTACCTGCCATCCCGTCTCCACGGTTTTATAACCCTGTTTCAAAACAGCGGCCTCGTGCAGCCTTGCATACTCGCAGAACCTGCATCGTGGGCATGATGCCTTCATAGGCCGTGGATGCTATGACGATACTGAAGCAGGCAGCTGCATTGCATTACATATGGGAGTCACCTATTACGAGCCCCATAGTGGCGGGGAGGAGCGCGGGTGGCTCTTAGAGATGCAGCCATGGAGCCTATTCTGACGCGCCTGGCGCGCTGGAGGGTGTTTAAACGGGGATGGAGAATGCTTATAACTCCTTCTGGTTCCCTCGTCGGGGGAAGGGTGTTTATGGGAGGTTCAAGTCGTTGCTATTTTTTTCTCTGCGCCTTTTCTTCACTTATCGATTTCCGGCTCGTTGATTCATCCTTACGACGCACGCTTCTGGTCGATACATTGAAAGAACGGACGTCAAGCATGGCGGCGGGGGAAAAGTGTCGGTCGAGAGGATGTCCGACTGATGTTTGTGCGAACAGCACGTTTTGCAATATGCGTAAGTCCACCAGTGCGGATATCACTTGCTTACCCTGCTTGTTCCTGAGCATTTCCTCGACTAGAACTGAGAGCTACCTTGATGTTAATAATTTTGCATAGATACGTGCGCATATCCAATAGCATGCAACAACCCGATACCTTGGCCAAAGATATATTGTGTGGCCCGTAAGTTTTCCCTAACTCAGGAGCTTGAAGAGGATAGCTTGCCGACTATTATTTTTTTCAGATTCATGTAGGGTTGAGACAGAAAAGGAATGCTGCCCTTCACCTATTCAGGCGCCGGGGATGACAAGTTGTAAGAGACGTAAGTTTCCACGGGCCATTGATTGGGCTGTACGAAATCTGACGATTATGTCCTCAACACAGATCAGTGCACAGTTCCCTTCACGAATGGAGGAACCTGCCCTATCCAAATTTGGACTTTTGGGTATACCCGTTGTTATGGCCGTAAGTCCCTAATATCAGAAACCATGAGTTACGTTAACTATGTCAATTGCTGACAATGTGGCGCCTGTAGATTCATGTACGGTAGATGGCTGTAAGAATATCAGATCAATTGGATCAATGTTTTGCGATGGACATAAGTATTCTAGTTACCTTCGGGTTGAATTTCACCTACCTTAGCTGGAATTGGATGTGGAATATTAGCTAATGTTGCTATCACTTGTCATAGATACGTGCAGGTATAGTGGATGTCTTGAACAAACGGTTGGAGAAGAAGATAAGTGCAGCAAACGTAGGTTTTCACTGTACTACTTGGGCTTTTTTGATTACTAATTACTGTATATCAAACCAGACTACCATGAAAGTTGCTGTGTAGTTATGTAAACCGTCGACATGACACGTAGCGGAATTAGTAAGTCGTCACAGAATAAAACCACCACCTTCTTTTTACTTTGCTAACGGTGTTAAATAGATGCCATATCCGCATTGCAACGACGATGGGGACCCAACCGATTTCACAGGCAATTATGGCCAGAAAGTTGAAAAAATTCGCAAGGGAACCCTGCACATGGGTTTTGAAGAAAGAGCAATGAAACTACACAAATGGAATGGCATAGAAAAGGAGCCTCGTGGTTTGCCGCCACTCGTTAAGGGGATATGTAAGTTGCACGGACTAAATTATGTGTTGGAAATGCCGAATTATGATACCGATGATATTTGAAACAAGTTTCCAAAGGAATGGATAGCCAGGCAGGTATGAGTTTATGTCTAGGATTAGAATGGCGGTGTTTTTAAGAAACCTTCATGTCTATTTGTATTGTTACGATGGAATTTTTGTTCTCGGTTTTGTTAAATGAATTATATCTATTTGTTATAATTGATAATTTGAAATAAAATAGATCTAAGAATCGTCTGATTTGAGGATCAAACATGATTATAATCTCGTAATCATGTTAGAGCATTATTGTAAAGCCGACCCCGTATTATATTTATGACTTAAATTTTGAGAAGGCAGCCTGATAGAATAAACTTCGTGGTTGGACATGCAAATCGTGGTTCCTTTGAGGCGTCGTCCACCAGCAGTGATTTCAACTTGAAGATGAGTAATGAGGGGCACTGTGAGTTATGAAATCTAGCCTTGTGGGTCTATTCTGTGGCCGCCTGTGTTGCCTGATATGCACAGCCCTCCGACAAGTGTTCACAGAGGCACCCAATCACCCAGTGCTGCAATCAACAAGCCAGCCACTCATAAACAGAGGTAAAGAGACAAGTTCTATCATCTTAAATTGTTGATATAAATTCTCGGCAAAGGCATTCCTCCAGACTTTTGGGCGGCACGACCATTTGTTAGTTATTTTAAGCGCCAATGGTGTTGTTAGCGACGAAAGAGACCTCAACAAATACCACACCATCAGAAACATGAGCAACAAACGCCGGGTATTCGTCTCGATTCACTACCGTGGTGCCCTTTCACTCGGGGAAAGTAGACAGCAACTGGGCTACGCTGCATACCATTGGGGGATTCTAATCTCACCTAAAGTCCACAAGGAGCCTGATTGCTACACATTCGATGTCAGTGATGCAGCCAGGCCAGATCCAGAAACCAGGGTCGATATTAATCCAAACCATGAATGGATTTTTCGGAGCAATCCTGCTGTTAGTGGCAGCTTACTCGGCTTGATCATGATCGGAAAGGTTCCAAATGGGGTTGAAATATCAGAAATACGGACACGTCTTCAGTCCATCCCAGTCCCTCAAAAAAACGCCATGCCGGAGGAGAACTGTGTTACGTGGGCGATGGCTGCTATTCGGATTCTACAGGAGAATGGATTTGCTGAACAATTCGAGATAAACAAGTTCATGGACGCTGGAATCAAGTTTGCTGATGCGACTTTAGCGGACAAAAGCGGCACTGCAACAGTTGCAAAAATGAACTATACAACTCGGAAGATGTGAGATGGCGGCAGGTTCAGATAACGGGGGTTTTATTGAGCTATAGAAGCTCTATCTTGTGATTTTCATAGCTCCCCTCCCGCCAGCAATCTACATCAACGCTTAAGAACGAGAGTCAAGCCGCTAGCTCCATTGCAGAAAGAGCGAGATCTCAATACCTAGCCAACCATTAGATGCTGAAAATCATTCATTCTTATTGCCATACACATACATATTTAGCAAGGGCTAGGGTCGTAACTGCAGGTCCCATCAGTGCAGTCCCAGCAGAGCTTCTCGCCTTCCCAGCAGATGCCGCAGCTGCCCTGGCGCTTCTCCACGTTCTCAACTTAGATGGCGGGTGCCGCAACGGCAACGGCGAGGAGAGCGGCAAAGACGAGGGTGAGCTTCATGTTGACGGTAATGGTTATGTTGGTTTGTTAGAACTGTGGCTTTTGTGATGTAGGAATTGGGGATGGAGAAAGGGCGTGCAAAGAGGGGTTTATATACCTGTTTAACTTTGCATAATTTACAACTGGCCTCCTATATCCATTTCTTAAACATAGACTTAAATGGTGGTTATAAGCTTGCATGAAATCTTGCATAGCGGGAATCCTTCCTGGGCAGAATCCTACGAGGGACCCTTAAGGTTAGATAGGTCCGAATCGCTCACTCCTAACTGCCTATTTCGTAACACGTGTACCGTACGACAATTGATTTCGTTGCTGCAACTACTCCCATGTGATGTGAAATGTGCGCTTCCATTCCACGCAATGCTAGTAATAAGGCTGCGTATGCCGGCATGGACATATAGTGCAACCACATGAGAAGCCGGATCTCGTCAGGAGGTTACTGTACGGACACGGATTATTTTTCTCACATGAAGGCCGTTCCTCACCTAAGGCCGTTTCTCGTATTTGAAATCCAATCCGTCGTAGATGACGTGGGAGCTAAAAATGTAGTGAGAATCGCAGTCCCACTGTCATATGTGATTAGCGCACGCCGCCAAGCACGGGCACTGTAATTAGGGAGCGGGAGGCGCGAAGGAAGGCGGGGGGAATATGGGGGCGAAAGCTTCGCATTGGCGATATGTAACGTAACCTACTCTAGCGCCTTTAGCGTAGGCATGGCAGCGATTGGAGGATTTTACGAGCAATTATGGGCGCAATAAGGATATAATTTTCGTTGTTTTAGGACTTGTCTGACCGAACTTAACACTAAAAACCAAACACCGATCCGTTTTTAATTAGCCAGCTTTGGCAGATGACTATAAACCCACTTCAGCTCGTCGACAATCAGTTCTGGGTCAAGGAGCTGGATATTATGCCCACTGTCCGTTGCATCTCGAAAGTTATGGACACTTGAAAGACCCAGTATCTCTTTGGCATACATAGTCGAAGTCTCTCGCCAAAATTTCACAATATCTCTGAACCCTTGACGGTCACTTTCAGATCCGTTGCCCGCCTCAACACCAGCTTCATACAGCCGCTGAAAATCGCGGGCCGTGTTGGCGTGGATAACACTGACAGGTCTGTTTCCCAAAACTTGGTTTTGAAGCTGCTTCTTTGCTGCCAGAACCGAAGGATCTCCCTTTGCGCCTGCCTCCTCCGCCGTTGAAGTGATTGCGGTAGAAGGTTTTCCTTGCACATCTAACACGGTTTGAAATTCTTCTTTCGAGAGCGGAGTATTTGCTTTGATACCCACAACCTCATAGTAATCAACACCAGTTAACATGGTTTCGAAACCTGCTGAAGGGAAGTCCTCGTGATTCAGAAACGTATTCTCCTGGTTCGCATCCACGAATACCATTCCCGCAACATCATTGGGCCGTAAATGAAGAAACTCTCTTGCTGTAATGCCGCCTCGCGAATGACACAGTATAACATATGGTGGATTAATACCTGCATTTTTGAGGAGGGCGTCGAGCTCGGTGGCTATGGAGACGGCGCTGATGACCTTTGGAGCATTGGCCGGTCCTTCGCTTTTCCCCAATCCCGATCGATCGTAAAATAAGACCCTTGAAAATGGTTCAATAAGTCGTCGTACGGCCACCCATTCATCGCTAGTGCTCCCAAGTCCTGTCATCAGCACGACGATCGGTTCGCCTTCATGTCGGTCGGGACCCGACACTGCCATGTGGAGACTGTGAGAACCTATTGAAACGAGACCCGATTTTTCGCCTCTGTTCCAGTCTTGAATAGACTCTTGGGCCATCTTGATTATATTATTGATAATAGTTCGTGAATAATTGATGGATTACTCGAATAATTGATGGATTGAAGATGTGAGTATTCTTGAGAAAGTTCGTGTGGAAGTTGCGATTGTTTGTGGATAAGAAATACTACGTAGCTTATCATATCTGCACTTACTCCACTACCCGCTTCTTTCGGTAGGTTGGTGCTTTCCCTATTCGCTTTTTTTGCTTGTGGCTGTTTATATGTCTGTTTCTATATTGGTTCTTAGATTTATATTATTCTGTTATATATTCTGTGGGTTCGCTTTTTGTTTGCCTGTTTTATATTATCCCGTATCGTACAATTCCCATCTATAACCTTGCCTTCTCTGTCCCGTCCACCTCCATTTTCCTCACCCATTTCCCTACAACACTCACTAACCTGTCAACCTCTTCAAAACTATTCCCCGCATGCAAACAAACCCTTACTCTCTCACCTCCCACCGGCACAGTCGGCGCAACAATAGCCCGCACCATAAAACCCGCCGCCTGGCACTCCCTGGCCAAATCACGCGGCCGCGGCGTGAGCAGTGAGAAGATAGGGGATTCTGGACAGAGATGCGGGATATGTAGAAGGCGGTTTGAGGGTGGTAACGAAAGAGCGAGGAGGCGTGTGTGAAGGTGCGATACGAGCGCCCACATATGCGCTGCAGGCTGGATAGGTGTGAGTAAGGACGAGGGCAAAAGCAAGGGGAAAACGTACAACAACAGTTCCACCGCTTATCATGAGATCATAAACGGTGCGGATAGCTACGAGTGAGGGGTAGGACATGAAAGTCGTGTAGATGAGGGGGCGCGCATAGTTAATCAGATACTCCCGCGTTAACGGCGAGCAGAGCATAATCGCTTCACAACATCATCAGCTCAGAGAATATCAGTCACTCGGCGGGGTATGAGCATACCTCCATTACACGCCAGCGCCTTCCCGAACGTATGCAGACGCGCAAATACGCGTCGTTCAAGGCCAAGACTACTCACAACCCCGCGCCCATTCTCGCCATATAGGCCAGTCGAATGCGCCTCATCCACGATGATCTTCCCGTTTCCCTTCGGCAATAGCCTCTCTACAGCTTCCACAATCGCAGCAACCGGCGCTAGGTCGCCATCCATACTATACAGACTCTCCACGGCAATGAAAACGCTCCGTTTCCCCGTCCTCACGAGCGCATCCTTCACGAGGACCCCCTCGAGCACGTGCTTTAGATCCCCGACGTCGTTGTGCCGAAAGGATAGGCGAACTCCAGCACGTGAGAGACGCATCCCTTCGTGCACGCTGGCATGAATGGCAGCGTCATAGACGACAACGTCGCCCGGCTGGGGCACGCACGCGAAAAATCCCGCATTGGCATCGAAACCGGCGTTGAAAAGGCAGCCGGCCTCGGCGCCGTGGAAGGAGGCGATATCGGACTCGAGGTTTTCTGCGTAGGAGCTGTTCCCGTCGAGGAGGCGGGAACCGCCGCTGCCGAGGCGGGGGGGTGCGGAGGAGAGACGGGCAAGGAAGGAGGTGTGGAGGCTTGGGGATGAAGAGAGGGAGAGGAAATCGTTGGAGGAGAAGTCGGTGGAGGTGGGAGGGGAGAGGGTGAGGGCACGGAGGGAAGATTTGGCGGCGCGCTTGGAGAGGTTGAGGCGCATGGAGGATGCGAGGGCGTCGGCTGGGGGGTCGGCCATGGTGATTAGGGGGAGGGATGGCGGACTTAGAGGGGGAGGGAGGGAGGGGACCGGCTTGGGATGGATATGGTAGCTATATGGATGTCGTTAGGTCTGTACCGGTGGGTGGGGAGTGGATAGAGGCCCATATTTTATATTTTAGACATCGTGGAGCAGCCGTTCGTAGCCGAGCATTAGCCCTGCGAACCGACTTTAACGATAATAATGTGGATAAACGGGAACTAGGGGTGGGTATATGCATGTGTATGTAAGATATAAACGCTGACTACAACAACAAAAAAGCGTTGGGGTTGAGTAAATACGACCATCTCAACCAAAGCCAAAGTTATATTGCCCTGTAAAATATCGCAGCGGTTGATGGTTGGCGAGATTCCGACCCCTACGATTTGTCCCTAGTAGCCGATCGATCACAGGCGGCGACCACCGAACACCGACCATCAGCATGCCCGCCTCCGGAATCACGGGGTCTGTCTTGCGGCGCTCGCTGCGCGCATATCAGATCTATGGCGCGAATACAGGTGTTGGCAAGACGGTCATGTCGACTATCTTGTGCGGTGCCTTACATCGCGCTTTCCCCCAGGAACCCGTCTGGTACCTGAAGCCGGTGTCGACGGGCCCGCTTGACGACGCCGATGACGGACACCTCGCGCGGTTCTCGCCGAGCACGAAGACAAAGACGTTATTTCAGTTTGGGGAGCCTGTTAGCCCGCATATTGCCGCGAGGGGAGCTACTGTAAGATACGGAGAAGATAATTTATGAGTCAGTGATATCAACTTGCTAATCATTTTCTAGCCGCTCTCTGATTCGTCAATTCGGGAAAAGATCCAGGCGCACGTGACATCGTGTTCTCAGGATGGAAAGGGGACGCTGCTTGTAGAGACAGCTGGCGGGGTGCATTCTCCTACGCCGTCTGGGAGCTCACAGGCGGATCTATACAGACCCCTGCGCTTGCCCGTCTTATTAGTAGGTGACCATCGCCTTGGAGGCATCTCATCGTCCATATCAGCCTTCGAGTCCCTCCATATCAGGGGCTACGACCTTAACTCTGTTCTACTATTCGAAGATGAGCAATACCAGAATCATGAGTACCTGCGCGACTACTTCGGCGAGCGTGGGATATCCGTGCTCTCTCTTCCCCCGCCCCCGCCACAGGAGAGCACCAGAGAGACCGATCAGGCGCGCATGGCAGACTACTATATGGAAATGAGCGAGCGCAAATCCGTCATAGACATGGCAACCTCTCTCTCCACCTCTCACACCTCCCGCATTGATAGGCTCGACTCCATGGCCGACAAAGCCCACAAACACATTTGGTACCCCTTCACGCAGCACCGCGGCATCACTCCTGATAAACTCATGACCGTCGACTCAGCCCACGGCGATTTCTTCCAGACCGTCTCTCCACCCACCTCCGAGACCGTCCTGCAACCTACCCTCGACGGCTCCGCATCCTGGTGGACCCAGGGACTCGGACACGGTAACCCCGCTCTCTCTCTTGCTGCTGCCAACGCCGCCGGCCGCTACGGCCATGTGATGTTCGCATCAGCGATCCACGAGCCGGCTCTCGCGCTGGCGGAGCTACTGCTCGAAAACCTACAGAATCCGCGGATGCAGCGGGTGTTCTACTCTGACAATGGGAGCACGGGCGTTGAGGTGGCGGTGAAAATGGCGCTGACGGCCGCGTCGGTGCGGTATGGGTATGAGGATTCGCACGAGGTGGGTGTTATTGGGCTAAAGGGAAGCTATCACGGAGATACGATTGGCGCCATGGATTGCTCGGAGCCGTCGACGTATAATGAGCGCGTGCATTGGTATCGTGGGCGTGGTCACTGGTTTGATTTCCCGCAGGTCAAGATGAAGGATGGGGAATGGGTGGTTGAGCCGCCTGAGGGGGGTGAGGGGGAGTTCGGTCCGGCGATGAGGTTTAAGTCGCTGGATGAGGTGTTTGATGTGGAGGCCCGAGATGGGTCGCCTGCTGCGGAGACGTACAGGAAGCATATCCTGGAAACACTGGACCAGCTCGTGCGCGTGGAAGGAAAGACCTTTGGCGCGCTAGTTATGGAACCCATCATGCTCGGCGCAGGAGGCATGCTCCTTGTGTAAGTCCCCATTAGCCCCTACCTATTGACGCAGTACTTACTAACGTCACCTAGCGACCCCCTATTCCAACGCACCCTCATAAACACCATCCGCGACTCGCACTCCCTATTCTCCGACTCCCCCGCCCCAACCGACCCAAACAACTGGACCGGCCTACCTATCCTCTTCGACGAAGTCTTCACAGGCATCACCCGTCTTGGCCCCTTTAGCCCCTCCACCCTCCTTGGGACTCAACCGGACATCTCAGTACACGCTAAGCTCTTAACGGGTGGGCTTGTCCCACTCGCCGCCACCGTCGCCAGCGAATCCATCTACGACGTCTTCCTGGGAGATGAGAAACGCGACGCTCTTCTGCATGGACACAGTTACACAGCCCATGCGGTTGGGTGCGCAGTTGCCGAGGCATCGGTGAAGGAGTTACTGCGGATCGAGGGCGGTGAGGAGTGGGAGGCATTCAGGGCGCCGTGGGGGAAGACGAAAGTGAATAGTGCACCCGGTGGGAAGGACGGGGTGTGGAGCATGTGGTCGCCAACGTTCTTAGACAGTGTATCACGCCGTGCAGAGGTAGAAAGTGTGGTCGCGCTCGGGTCGGTGCTTGCTATTAAGCTACGGGATGAGAACCCTGGTATGTCCCCTTTTCTGTTTCTTTCTCCCGTCTATATACCTCATTTAGAAACATGCTTACATGCGTCTGCAGGGTACACGTCCACCGCAGCGATAGGGCTGCAATCTGCGCTCTCCCGCGTCGAGGGAGGGTTTGGGATCCACTCGCGCGTGTTGGGGAATGTATTCTATGTGATGGCGAGCCAAACCACAACGGTGGATGTTGTGAGGGGTATTGAGGAGCGTGTGATCCAGGCGTTGTAGACATATTGAAAATTTAGATTTATCAAAAATGCATGAGCCGTGTACTCATACGATACTGTGTCAGCGTTGCACTGCCCGGTGTGATGGTCGGTCTTATTGTGATTCGTGCCACCTGAAATCTGGCTGGAACCTGCACAGGGCAGAAACGGGAAACAATACGCCATGGTAACAATAAGCAACGGTGACATGAGAATTCTCGCTGTCTATCCTATCATAATATTGTGCTCTCCCCATCTATCCAAGATGTTATATGGAGAAATGCCACAATGGGTATAACTTTTCGTCAGAGGCCATAACTCGTGAGTGGACCGCTGTGCTCGCTCGCATGCAAGTGCAGATTAAAATCAAAGTGCAGATCAAAAACAACTTTTCGATCAAAAGTGAAATGAAGGTGGCGTGGACAGATTGGTGTTGTAGGGTCCCTCGTCTCGCACACCCCATATCGTTAGATGGGATTTGGCGCAAGGCAGATGTTTAGTTCCCAACGGGCCGGCAGAAAACTTGTAAATGCCGTCCCTGGAAGTGTGGCAAGAAGCATTCCCTCCAGGTCAGATCATCGACGCTAAAAAAAAACATGTTAGTTACACACTTTGGCTTTATGGATCATGTCTTACCTGGTCCCATCTAGCTCCAGATCGAACCGTCGGAATAGAGCTGAAAATGCGAGGTACATCTCACAGTTGGCAAGACTATCATTACATTAGTGATACATCCTGGGATAAGTCAAAGGTATATAGCGCCGAACTTACTTCTGTCCCATGCACATCCTTGGTCCCTTGGAAAACGCAACGAGCCACTTCTCAAGAGACGCCGAATCCTTGTTGAGCCAACGTTCGGGATCAAAGGTTTCGGGGTTCTTGAAGATTGCTTTGGAGTTGTGGACAAAAGTACCACTCATGCCTACAATGGTCTGCGAAACGTCAGTGGTCGAACAATCGCTCAGGGCAAACGGTGACAAACACTTGGAGGAATGTAGACGCCTGTAACGGTTGCGCCAGTGGCAGGGACCACGCGGAGTAAGGGTGAGGCGACACCGGGGCTTATGCGGAGGGCTTCTTTGATCACAGCGGTCTTTGTTCGTCAGTTAGGCAAATCAACAGAGTAAAATAGAGTGTTCTCACCAAGAACGGCAACTTCTCCAAATCCTCCAATTTGGGCGGCTCGTCAAGAACTGGCCAGGCGCTATACAACTCTTCCTTCAGCCTGTCGACGTAACCTGGCGATCCGAGCAAGTGGAATGTCCCTAGCATTAGAGCATTACCAGTCGTGTCAGCACCACCAAACATCAACGCCTGGGCTTCTTCGTACAGGCTACCTGCAGACGGAAGCGGTTCCCCCTTGCTGGCTTTAGTACTGAGTAGCTCATGGTAGATGATCCGATGTGGTGAATCTTTTAAGGCGTCGGGATTTTTCACAACCTCATTCACCTGAGCACCAAGCAGTTGCTGGAGTCGTATTAATCCCGCAGTCTGTGGGCTGGTGAGGATGCTGAGCCACGCTGGCATGCCAAATACAGTTTTACGGATAAGGCTAAAGTGCTTGAACATGAGGAATGCGGGCAGGGACGCCTCCATGGCTTCAATGATAGGGGCCTTGAAATCTGGCTCAGCAAGGGCATCTACGGACTTTGCGAAGCAAAAGTAGGTGATGGTATCCATAGTGAAACAGCGAAGCCCAAAGAAAAGATCGGACGATTTCCCAGTTGCGTTGTTAATAGCGAGGATTTTGCATAATCGGTCGACCTGTATGCAAATTAGCCTCTAACAAACTATCAATGGCAATAACGTGGTGGGAGAGGTCGCACATTGCCCTGCACAAGGCCCTGGAGCTCACAGATTGCTCGACGTGAGAACAGGGGAGCCATGATATCCTTCCGCTGTTTGGATTCCGCATATGTCAAAAATCCAAACGACGAGCGGTCCTCCCCAAAGCTATGATAGAGACCCTCCTCCTTATTCCATCGATGATTGTTGCTGTATATCTCACTATATGCTGCCGGATCTGAGAAATGGAGCTAGAATGCCGTTAGAACAGGTACCCACAGGGACATGACTCGTGTGAATCCGGGGAAAGGGTCCAATATCTTGGCGCCAGTAGTGGAAATACAAATAAATGAACACAAATAGTAGGAAGCAAGGGAGACTGTAAGACATGAAATGGAGGAACCGTGTACCTCGTTGGGACCAACACGAACGATCTTGCCTTAAATGCCAGTCAGCTAGCATCCCAGCACCAGGCAAGCCCACGATCCATTCCCTACCTACCATACTTAGCATGCAACTCCTGGAGGACATCAATCCATGACCTGCCAAGGAAAAGCTCCTGGTATGTTTTGTACCAGGCTGTGAAGGCTGCAGTTCTCGGCCCAGGAAAGGCAGCGAGTGGGTGGAAAAACAGGCTGGACAGGCCAGTGACAGCTCTCTGGATCAGCCAGGCTAAAACCAGTCCAATGGCGACGACCGCCACTTTGCCTGGGATGTCTAACCCAGACATGATGAGTGGAATACCGAGAGGGAGCTCAAAGCTGTGTGATCAGTGTGATCAGTGCGATCAGTGCGATCAGTGTGATATGTGATATAGGTGGATATATTTGTGATTGGTGTTTTGCACGGTGTGCGACTGGTAGTGGGATCCCTTGCGTTGGAACCGCACCACGAGTCGATCGGAGTTAGCTCTTAAGCGAGATAATCGGCGAGACTGGGTGCAACCTGAAAGAAAGGTCAATTATATCTCCGTTCATCCATTACTGACCTTCCAGATATCACCGAATATATTCCCGATCACAGTCAACGCCATGGCCGACGATTCCACCGGAGCGTCGATCGCGGCGGCCGAACCCACTTCACCGACAGCCACGGCTTCAATAGACCCTGAGCTAGCTGCGGGTAAGCTACAGGAACCTTCTTTCGAGACATTAAATAGCGCTGCGCCTCCTGTGGAGCACCAAACGGGCCGCCCGTCGTCATATCAAGCACCATCATCACCTCAGCCATCAGTATCATCAGATGAAGAAATAACTATCGACGACACATTCGACGAAGATGGCGATTCTGCCTACGACAGCGGCTCTCTCCAGAGTGATACTACGTCGCTGCTCTCGCATATCACAAAGTACCGATACGAGAATAACCGACGGTACCATGCATACAAAGATGGGGAATATTGGGGTCCAAACGACGAGCAGCAGAGTAACCAGCTCGATATTGCGCATCACTTGTTCCTGTTGACAATGGGCGACAGGTTATTCCTTGCGCCCATTGGCGACAATCCACAAAATGTCCTCGACATTGGCACTGGCACCGGTATCTGGGCTATGGATTTCGCAGATCAATACCCCTCCGCACGGGTGACTGGGTTCGACCTCTCGCCCATACAGCCGCAGTGGGTGGCGCCAAACTTGCGCTTCGAGATTAACGACGCTTGCGATCCGGATTGGGGTTATTCGAAGAATTCGTTCGACTTCATTCACGTCCGCGCCATGTATGGGAGTGTTGCGGACTGGCCGGCATTCTACCAACAGGTGCTTGAGTGAGCACCAGCCTTTCTACCCGTTATGGCTTTATGTGCTGACATGCTACAGTAATCTTGCCCCTGGCGGGTGGTACCAGCAGCTCGAGATGTCGGTGGTTCTGAAATCAGATGATGGCAGCATCAAGGAAGGCAGCATCTTTGACCAGTGGGGCAAGGTATCACTTGAGGCCGGCGACAAGTTTGGGAAGGATCTCAGGATTCACGAGCAGATCAAAGGATACGTTACAGATGCTGGCTTTGTAGATGTTGTCGAAACAGTCTACAGGTATCCTGTTGGACCGTGGGCTAAAGACCCGTTCATAAAAAGTGTCGGGGAATGGAATCGCATACATTGGCAGGAGGGTATTGAGGGATGGTCAATGGCCTTGTTAACAAGAGTGCTAAACGTTAGTCTTCACACCTCTATTCCCAGCAACTAGAAGCTTACCGTGTGTCTACAGTGGTCGTATATTGAGGTACAAGCATACCTGGGGAAAATGAGAGCGGCTCTCATCGACCCTAGTATCCATGCGTACCATATTGTGTAAGTTTTGTCTTTCATTTTGGCTTTTCAGCTCCGACTAAGGTGCACGGTCGATACTTGGTGTTTGGTTACTGATAGTGATACAAAGTAATGTCGTATACGGACGGAAGCCACCGAGACGAGGCGATACACAACGCACAGGCACAGGCAGTTGAAACCATCACCAAGTAGTGAAATCTACTGGTATCACAGAAGAGAGGAAATAGAGTGAGATCGACACAAGTCACGATTCAACAAAGCATTTCGGTTGAGGGTAGGTTGATTGATTACGGGCGTGTACTATATACCCCGGGCCGGTCTTGAGCCCGCATCGAATGCCTGTTAACGACTCTCCTTATTCATTGTGGGCTAGACACCCATCACGAAGTTGGGGGACCCAACGACGAAAGAGGTCGCTCAGATTCAAGACTGTGCCGCATTATGGGAGACTCCAGAGGCGACCCTGGGGCAGGCATTTATATTGCGCCCCTTGGTTGTATGGAGGATTGAACATTCGACCACTTCTACCAGGCGTCGGATAATCTCTGCTCGAAATGTAAGAGATTTAGTAGGTATGATGTTCTGTCTTCATATAGTATGTCTGCCACAGGGCTAGCCATCTTCTTGTATTAATGCAAAAACCATTGACAGACCACATTCAAGTCTTTCGTAGTGGCATCCTCAGCTACATTCCCTGTGCAGACAGCAGACGCTCCCATTGCGCCCATTCGTTTGGTTCCAAATCAAAAGACAAGATACTTGAGAAATCATACGACTCAATAGGTTCGAAACCAGCGCTATAGTTGCCGTCATGCCTCTGAGGTTGGGGTTTATCATTACCAACCGATCCTTCCATTGCTCCTTGGAGATTTGTTACAGCCTCTGGCTTCGATGATGATCCAGCAGGTGTTCGACAGCGACGAAGCGCTTCAATATAATCCGGCGTCGGTGGTTCCGGAACCCCCTCCGCATTCCTCGCCGCGACGCAGTCGTCCCAAACCTGCAGCGTCCAGTTACCCAGCGCAGCGTACAGCGCCTCCGTGGCCTGGGCAAAAACCAGTGGATAATTTTCGAATGCTTCGCCTATCAGCTTCCACGCACGATCGACATCCGGCCCTATCTTGCGGTTGCGCGCTTCGATGAGCACGTAGAGCAACGTGTCCCATATATAACCCCAGCTTGTTTGTGTTGAAAATTTGCGCATATTGGGATCTTTATGTAATAGGTTGCCGTATTCTAGCAGTTTCATTCCGTTGGTGAATATTATGTCTCGTGCTATTTGGGGGACTTTGGCGCCACAGTTGGCGAACTGGCGTGGGTTGTAGGCGTATAGGTTCATCTTGCATATTGATGACCTAGCAAGTATCGACGAGAAATAATGGAGAGGATTCGATGGATCAAAATAGCGAAGGTATTTTCTCTCTAAGATGTCCTCGACCTGCTTGATCAAGTGGTCCCTCTCAGCGGGTGTGACGCTAGGGCCGGTGAGATTATCCCACCCAACATCATACGAATACTGTGGTTTGGCTTTGCGCATGAAATCCACAATGTCATATCGTATCAAGCAAAGCACAACGGATGTGATACCGGTGCGCTCTGGCGGTGGTTCGACCATGTCGGGCGTGAGGTCTTCATCTTCAACATTGAGAGGCTTCTTGGTGTCACTGAGAAAAAGATCCATAGACGGCCTTGTGCCCGAGAAATCAGATGTGCGGCAGTCGATGAAGACAATCATCCACCAAAGACGTCTTCGGATTTCTGTGTCGAACGGAGAGAGACCAAGGGATGTCCCGTCGCGGTGAAGGCCCATGCGGCGGGCCAGGCGTACAGCAACGCCTGATAGGATGAATATTGTATCACTTTGGTAACATCCTTTCATGCCCATCTATATCTGTTAGCCAAGACCTAAAATCAACTCCGAGCAGCAAGACTTACGAGGAACATCATAAATGCTTGCAGGGTCACTAGGCTAGTTGTTTTGAGAAACCCCGCGTTCATCAACGATTGGCGAGCTGCGATTCTATATCGTGTAAAAACGATCGATTTGTCCTCTCCAAAAAGTGAGCGGCATTCATCTTCATCTAAAGAGGAAATTGTCATAAGATAAAATCCGAAAACGAGTGCTTCAACGGTTTTCGACACGTCATGGGGGTTCTCAACCGCATTTGTGAGAGTGGTCCAAAATGTAGGGAGGTGCAAGAGTTTTATCAAGGGGTCGACTCTATCGACAAAAATATCAAAGGCCCTTTTCAGTATGTGGGAAGAAAGGTGGAGGCTTGTGAGATTCTCAATTTTAGAGTAGGTGCCCAGCAAAAGACCGTTCTCGTCAGCTGTATCGACAAAGACGTCCGATATCCGAACAGTCATTTCGCCAACACACTCAACGAACCCCGCTTCGTCGGGATGATGAAACTATCAATTATAAGTGGAACGTCTAGTAGAGTGTAAAATGGGTCAATATTACCTCGTCTCCTATGTTAGACCAAATTTCACTGCGAGGATTTAGTAATGTGCACGGCTTCAGGATACGAACAGACACACTTATCAAAGTACCTCGACGAGCCGTTCTTACTTACAAGCCTTGACTTGGACTTATCGAATGTAAAAGGTTCGCTGGAGCCCTTTCTATGCGACTTGGTCCCTTCGGCCTCGGTCATCTCAACATCAGGCTCCGACGCCACGTCCGCATCTGACAAATTCTCGTCGTCGGATAGCTCTATCTTTGCTCCGTACGCTTTTAACATCTCCTCATATCGTTTTAATTTACTGTGAAGCCCCTCCTTTGGTGGTTTTGTCAACTTCCGCTTGCCGCGCACGGGGGGAATAAAGCTGCATTGCGTCCCTGCCTTAACGCAGAGAGAACATGGGTTACGCCGATCACATTTGACCTTGCGCTGTCGGCATGTCAGACAGGAGAACTTCTTTAGGTCTTCACCCGGTTTATGTCGTCCCTCTGAAGTCTGAGCCATTGCTGGATTTAATTTCCGATGTTGTACGAAGGATCGTTGGTGACGGAGTTGTGGTGATGATGATTGTTCTCGGGGCCCGGAGAAGGAAAATCATTTTTGAGCACCGAGAAGCGACGCCAGTCTTACTTCTGGAGCGAGCTCCGTCGCCCTCGCCTTCAAAAATCGACCCCGACAACCCCGAGCACCGTTGAATATTTTACCTATATATAATCGTGCCACGAACGTAATATTAAGATGGCAATAAATTCTTCATTCGCCTTGACAAGTTTACCTTGTGCTTCCAACAATGTCTCAACCCACCACCCCACGTGACGATGAGAAGACGACTGGGGACACCACCCCCCTACCAGAGGCAAAAAAGGAGGAAATTATGGAATATCCAAGCATTCATAAGCGCATTCTTATTATGACAGCGCTTCTTTTGTCTATTTTTTTGGTCACTTTGGTAATTATTTCCTTTTCCACCGAAAGAACTTTTCATGTGGCGAGATGGCTAACTATGGACGCAGGATCAAAACATTATATCAACCGCAATCCCTCGAATCACTGACGAGTTCCACTCTCTGGACGACATCGGATGGTATGGCAGTGCATACCTGCTTACAACATGCAGCTTCCAACTGCTCATGGGAAGGATATACAAATTTTACCCAGCCAAACCAGTCTTTCTCATCGGCATCATACTCTTTGAGATTGGCTCCGCAGTCTGTGGTGCAGCCCCAAACTCGAATGCATTTATCGTTGGCCGCGCTATTGCAGGCACTGGCACTTCAGGGATGTTTTCAGGCTTGATGGTGATCATGTTCTACACCATCCCCTTGCAGCATCGGCCAATTTTCCAAGGGTTCTTCGGTGCGATCTTTGCTCTAGGATCTGTCATCGGTCCTCTAGTTGGAGGCACATTTACAGACAAAGTCACATGGAGATGGTGCTTTTATTTGAACTTGCCGATTGGTGCCGTTACAATCCTTGTTGTCATCCTCATTCTACACCTACCTAACCAGAAGCTTGAGGAACAGGCGTCCGGCTGGATTGGACGGTTGAAACAACTCGACCCTATTGGCAATCTTATATTCTTACCAGGAGTGGTTTGCCTTATACTGGCCCTTCAATGGGGTGGAGCACAATACTCTTGGAACAACGCTCGTATCATAGTCCTCCTCATTCTTTGCGGCATCCTCTGCATCGCCTTTATCGCCGTCCAGATTTGGAAGGACGAGAATGCAATGGTCCCTCCACGTCTTGTCAAGCAACGCAGCATTGGGGCCTCGATGTGGTGCGGCTTTTTCAACGGAGCTGGCATGATGGTCGTGATGTATTATCTTCCTATCTATTTCCAGGCTATCAAAGGTGCTACAGCCCTCAACTCAGGGATCATGTTACTACCAATGATACTCTCGACTGTTGTTGGCTCTCTTTTGTCTGGGTTCTTGGTCGCCAAACTCGGTTACTATACCCCATTCTTTATTCTCAGCTCAATCATTACGTCCATTGGGGCTGGTCTCTTCACGACATTGACGCCAGCCACAGGTCACGCCAAATGGATTGGCTACCAGGTCCTGTACGGAATTGGCCTTGGCTTTGGGGTTCAACAGCCAATGAACGTTGTGCAGACGGTTCTTGACAGAACAGACATCGCAACGGGAACCGCTGTTGTCACGTTCATGCGCTTCCTTGGCCCCGCTATATTCCTACCTGTCGCGCAAAACATTTTCCTCGGCCGGCTTATCTCGAAATTGGCCAACATCCCGGGCATCAGCGCGAAAACGGTTCTGGATGGCGGTGCCACTGATATCAAAAATCTTGCTACTGGCGATAATCTACAGAGGCTTATTTCTGATTACAATGATTCCATAGTTAGTGTGTTCTATATCGTGGTTGCTACCTCTAGTGTTACCATCTTCGGAAGTGTTCTTGTGGAATGGCGCAGCCTCAAAGCTCGTGCAGCTGAGCAATCCGGCGAGACTACCAAAAAGGAGGCAAGCATAACAGAAGAATCGGTTTAGGATGGTTTATTCACCTCCACTAAGCTTCTTCGACCAAAACATTGTATTATAGGGCACACTTAAGTAAAATATCACAAGAAATTGGAGAGCCTTCCTGCGGAACGTAGATAGCTTATTCTGTCGTGCCATTCAAAAGAAGATGCCGAATCGAAAGCCTACAAATAAAATTATCCGACCCCACGTACGTTGATTCATGTCAGTAATAATGAGCGGATGCAAACTATGCGCTCGCTGAGTTAGTTGAACTGTGTAGCTGTCTTAGATATGACTAATCCAAGGCTGGCAATAAACGGGATGGTACGAATCCCAGAATCCATCGATTTCCACAACCTTTGAAGCCTAATAATATTTGCCTCTACAACAGAAAGCGTATCTCCATATCAGTTACCCAGCCTTCAGATCAAGTTAGAAGATATTGCAATTTTAAATAAGATTGGAGAGGGCGATGCAGGCATTGTATTTGAAGCTACAATATCTTCTTTGAATGATGGGGAGAAGGTCGCCTTGAAGGTGGTATGTACACATATTTAGGATGGATGTTATGGATGTTAATATTTTACAGTTCAAGCCATATTTGTGGCGATACCATTACACCTTTTCACTTATCAATGGTCGTCCGCTAAGCCCTTTTGACCGTGAGCTTGCCGCTCTGTCAGCCGTTCAGAATGACGAAGAGGCAAACCTCGACCTTCCTGTTATTGAATCATACGGTTGGTTCGAATTGCCCGCCAACTTCAACTTCGGACGGTTTAAACTCTCTGGAGAATTAGAGGCCAAATTCATAGTAAAAAAGCTTATGCCCTCACTTCCATTTGACTTCAGCAAAGTAACTCCCCGAGATATGATTCGCCATCGTGACATACTCGACCGCTTGGAGATTTACGATATAGATATCCGCGCAGAGAACTTTTTATCTGGCAGGCTTGCTGATCTCTCCGCCTGCTATATATTGCCTGGAATTGTTTGCTCTGATATGAACAACATTCAAGATCAGCGCCCACGGTTAAAGCAGGCTGTCCTGCGGCATCTAGGGCTGTTATCATCTGTAAAGATTGAGCCGCCTGAGATTGTCGAGGATGCATGGAACCAACTACAAAGCCAGTGGGAGGAAACGGAAAGCACTTCTTATAAAGAAGAAGAATACGTTTTACTAGATAGTTGCAATGTAAGACATAAAACCATTTAATTGATCCAAGACTATTAAAGGCGGATAGGCATCCAGTATTTTAGGCATCATATTAATCTTCGTCGTCAAATTGATACAACTCTCGAGATGCTTCAACAGGCCTGTGTTCAATAACTGTAAGAATTACTCCCGATTTTGGCTTGCTTCTACGAACAATTTCCATCAGTATGAATATATACTGTTTTATGTACCTTTCTTTTTACCGTTCTTGTCACGCTCTTGAATCTCGGTAACAAAAACAGAATTCAGCGGCATATAGGCGTCATCAATACTGCAACCACCTATCTCCTCCGTTGACACCACAAGCGGCCAGAAAAACGCCTATTCCAGTCAAGCCACGGTGACTTTTATCCATAGGCAGTACAAGTATCGTATCATTATCATCATTAGCCGCCAGAGATGATGGCGAGCGGGTGACTTACATGGACTGGACATGCATATGCAGCTAACAAGTTCCTGAAACATGTACTCTCCACACCGCCTAATTCGCCAGTGACAAGTGACGCGACCGATAATGCCACAAATAACACTGTGTTTTGCACTCAAAACTGCTCGACAGGGCGCCTATATATGGTTCGTTGCCGGCGAGGCGTTACTCGATGCCTCGATTCGCTTGGTATCACCCTCATATGTGGCTATCTTCAAGTAGGCTAAAAATAACCACCTCTTTCTGCACCCCGTCATCGTATCATTATTAAATTTCTATCCTAGACGGCAAATAGAGAAACGAGGCGTTGAAATCGACGGCCACTGATGAAGCAATGGATTATTTTCGAGACAAATCATCTGTAGAGTCATAACATAAATAGAAGGTAGTTTTCCGGATTTTAAAAAAAAACTCATCATCGATCATTTACATAACCAAAAACTATCCGGCATACACATATTCCCCTACATATACGCATGTCGACAAACGCACACATAAAATATATACAATAACTTCTCATCAACACCTTCGAATTTCTCCACTCGTTGTCCAACTAGCAACTATGGCGCCTCCCAAATTTACTATGTGCTCTGGTGGCTGCGGGGTGAAAGTGCCACTAAGTGAGGGCATATGCTCTAGCTGTCGCCCCTAGTAACGTATGGTGGTACCGTATCCGATAGAAAGGCCTCTGCTAAAATATCTAGTCATAAGGATCGCTTGAATTTGCCGTCCTATCACGGATATTTTAGCCAATTTTCAATTTCCGTTCCCCTGCGCGGCCCAATTTCAGATGGGAATAGGAGGATAGTAGGATTTTGTCTGCGGGCTAATTATTATTTCTTGGTTTACTTTTTCTCATTCTTATGATGGTTCGAAAGGCGCGAGGGCTGCCTATGCTTAGTTACAAGGGATTGGCCTCGATATAATAGTTTATGGGAACGTTGATTATGTTTTAGACTTTCTATAATGCCATATGTGCTTATTCATATGGAGTGAGTAGTTTAAAACACAACTTAACTCCAAATTCCGTTCTAAACGCCTTGTGATAAAGCCTTGTGGTAATTACCAGACGGGCGCCGGAAAGCGGTCAATCACAGCACGTAGCGCCAGAATGTGGCTATACTGCATTCTAAAATTTAGGCACCACCACCCACAGAAAGCCTTATAACTCGATATACCCCTCGTATCAGTTGAGAGTATCGATCTTTTTAAATAAACTTTTCATACTCTTTCCAAATCACGCCTATGGCTCCCGACTTGGCCATTTTCTCAACAGCGACGTCCGCCTGTACTGTACAAACTCGCCATCGCCAGTCTCACTATGCCATTATCTACTCTAGACCCAGCCGCCGATAGCTCTAGTCATGTTCCAACCCGTATCTCTCGTGCCTGGTACCGGCCGATCGAACTTCCTCTTGAGAATAAAAGCCTGCATCTATGCGCTCGGCATCGCCTCATGGACCTCAAGCGCTCTGACTTTGCGGCAAGGCCACAGGAGCAGACTCTCCCACCTGATTGGCACTTTGGAAAGCTTTCGGATGTCATACAGCGCGGTGACTACTGCAACTTCTGCGAAATGATAACCGACTCAGTCTCTACTACAGCATACAAACGTGAGGTGGATGTGCTTGGCTGCTGGATCCCAGACGTGACATACACCGCGGAAGACTCCGAGACCGGTGTCAAAACTGAAATGGCAACGATTCGATTGCGGATCTTACCTGAGATGACTGTGTGGCAGGAAGTCTTCAAGCCGTTCGATATTATACCATTAGCCCTAGAAAACGAGGAAGGAATGTTCTTGGGTAGAAAAATGGATCCCAAGGGCCTCGACATACCTTTGATGAAGACGTGGCTTAGAAAATGTGAGGATTGGCATAATATCGCATGCTGGAAAGAGGATATTACGCGCTCACGACGAGAAGGGCCTGTGACAGTCAAGTTTCCCTTTCGACCATTTATTAGGTTATTAGACCTCAAGGATGATTGTTTAATCGAAACATCTGCGACACCAGTGTTCGTTGCTTTAAGCTACGTCTGGGGCCATGTTAAAGTGTTTAAGACGCTGAAGAAGACAGTGTCAGACCTCATGAAACCTGGGTCCCTTTCAAAAAACTTTGATCTATTCCCTACTACTATCCAGGACGCAATTACATTGACACGCCAGTTGGAGCATCGATACCTGTGGATCGATTCAATCTGCATTCTTCAAGACGACGTTTTAGACAAAGCTGCCCAGGTCCCGCATATGGATGCTATATTCACAAGAGCGAGCTTTATCATTATTGCAGCTAGCGGTGGCGATGCCAATGCTGGGCTCACAGGTCTTAACGGGCCCCTGAGGGATACTACGCAGCATACCGCCACATACTCGGACGAATTAACATTACTGTCTCTCAATCTAGGGCGCGAAGACGATCTTAATGCATCAGTATGGAATAGCCGGTGTTGGACATATCAAGAGTACACGCTCTGTCGAAGAAGTATGATCTTTACTAAGGATAGCGTCTACTTTCAATGCGGCCACGTTTGCTGGGATGAGGATATGAACAAGCTCTGGCCTGATCTATACAGAAGCGCCTCGGATCAGACTATCGTTCCGAGCCGCGGAGAGGAAGCACCAACAGTAACTACTGAGATTACATATTCGCTCAACATAGCACATCATTTTTACTTCAATATGATCAATGAGTATACTTTAAGGGACATGACCTACCCACGCGACCGGTTAAGTGGATTCCAAGGAATTCTCAACTTTTATAACATGAAGTACGGCCCGGTTTTTATATGGGGAATCTGGTCGGAGGAAATGCTTGCCTACTCCCTCCTATGGCAGCCACAGCAAGAACTTGCAAGGGTTCCGATCGACGAGGAAACCAACGCCCCGATATACCCTAGTTGGTCATGGGCGGGGTGGAGCGGGCCAGTTAAATACTGTAACCATCTGGACTGGAACGGCCTTCCTGCCTTACACGATCCTTAGGAAGAGAGCTTTGCAATCCGAGTATGGCGAGACCGTCGAGATCAAGAAAGATGGGGCCCCAGTCCCTATGTACCATCTACAACTTCATACCCGGATAGCGAGCTTTCGACTCACATTGGATGATAGAAGTACAACTCCGAAGCCAAAGTCTCCACCGAAGGCTCATGGGAAGCTTCCAACCCGATTCGGAATCACCACAGTACGCTCGGCAAAGTTTAACACCGAGGAAGAATGGCTGGGAACCATTTCACTGCCGGAATCCTACCAAGAAAAACTCTCGGATGAGCATGAGTTCGTCGTTCTCTCTAGCGCTTACTGTTTTGTGAGCGATGAGCTGTCATTGGAAGCCTCAAGCGCTCTGGAGCCTTACTCTGCTATTAATGTCATGTTAATAACGAGGCAAGGAACTGCTCCAGATGGCGAAAAGCCGGTTGTGGTACGAGCTGGAGTTGGTAGGATGTTGAAGAAAGCTTGGGATATGGCTGAAGTCTGTTGGGAGGATATGTTGGTTGCATGACGAGATATGTTGGTGCTTTAGTTTAACGATTTATGTGTATACGACTGATGATAGAGACATGCCTGCCAATGATGAATTTCAAATCAGATATCTCATTTCTAGATAATCTAATATGTACGCAGCATCGAGTAATCTCAAGATACTAAACCAACCCCACATACCTCATTCCCACCTCACATCACCTCCCCAACTCAACCTGTTTCTTCTTCTCCGCCCCCTCCCTCATCGGCGCCGACGCACCCTCCTCCTTCCCAGCCTGGAAACTCTGCATAGGCCTCAATCCCCACTTCGCAAAGATCTTGTTATCCTCCTCCCACCCGTTACACGCCGTCGTCAACATCTTCTCACCGGTGAACACCGCGTTCGCACCAGCCATGAAACACAGAACCTGCTGCTCCTCGCTCAGAATCGTACGGCCGGCCGCAAGACGTATGATGGTCTTTGGCATGATTAGGCGCGCAGCGGCGATGGTGCGGAGCGTGACGTCAAAGGGGGACTGCTCGCGGTCACCTAGGGGCGTACCCTTGATGGGGACGAGGGTGTTGACTGGGAATGACTCAGGATGGGTGGGCATCGTTGCGACCGTGAAGAGTAATCCGACGTGATCCTTTGCCTCCTCACCCAGCCCAAGGATACCGCCCGTGCACACACTCAAGCCAGCCTCGTTGGCATTCGCGATAGTCTGGAGTCTCTCATCGTACGTACGTGTAGAGATAACGCTCGGGTAGAACTCGCGCGACGTATCGACATTGTGGTTGTACGCCGTCAGCCCAGCCTCCTTCAGCTCCTTAGCCTGCGCCAGGTCGATCATGCCGAGGGTGACACAGCTCTCCATTCCCAGGTCCTTAACACCCTTGACCATCTCCTTGATGTTGCGCAGGTTCGTCTTGCGCCCGCGCATGTCTCTCCACGCAGCTCCCATGCAGAAGCGTGTGCTTCCGTTCTCCTTGGCGACACGGGCAGCGGCGAGCACGGTCCCGACTTGGATCATTTTCGAGGCCTCGAGGCCGGTGTTGTGGCGCGAGGATTGCGCGCAGTAGGAGCAGTCCTCGCTGCAGCCGCCGGTCTTGATGTTGATCAGCGTGCACATCTGGATTTCGGCTGGGTCGTGGAATTTCTGGTGGACGGCGCCCTGTAGTGGGGGTCAGTAGCTGCTGTGCGGTTTGGGAGTTGGTACGAGGGACATACAGCAGCGTGGGCAAGCTTCATGAGAGGCGTGTCATAGATCTCTTTGATTTCTTGCTTTGTCCAGTTGTGCCTCGGAGCCGTTGCGGTGAGCGCCTTTTCAAACGTGGAAGCTTGACTCGACTGGGCGACTGGGCCATCGACGACTGTGCCATAAGCTCGCTGAGCAACCCATTGCGGCTTCGCAGATGCGATCACAGCTCTGCTTCCATGAGACAAGCTTAGAGGTATGCGGACACGAGGCATGGTGGGCGGCATCGTTGTTGTTGTTGTTGTTGGTTGTGACTCTCTCATTTGTTGAGGCGGGTCGTCAATGCTTATAACAATAAGCACCCCGCCGTTCCTGGCCGGCCGAGGGTGGGGGGTCAGTGTGGGCTCAGGGCGTAGTTAACGGGGGAGCTCTTGTTGAGCCAATAGGGTAGCGCACGGCTGGTCGGCGGATATCGTAGGGACGGGTGGGAATCGGAAATCTCAAGTCATCAACAAATCTTGAGATATATCGGAGTTGCACGTGCACCGAGCCAATCATCAGTCGTCTATTACCACAATATATTATAATTTTGAATTTTGAATTTACGTTTTTCTAAATCCACGCCAGGTGCTGAAATCATTAATCACGTGTGTATATGCTCACTTCACCCATACTTCTCTCCAAAACTGTTAACCTTTTAACTAGGCCGTCAAGCTATGTAAGTTGGTTCTTTCCCATGTTTAGACAGGAAGCTAAAGTATAGCCTTCTACGTTGAGAACGAGCTACCATCGTGATAGCTTCTTAGCCCTGTCCTAAAAGCGTTGGCCCACAACGCTCCCTTTTCGCCGATTTATACGCGGCACGAGGAGGTACGCCCGCTTTATCCAAGGTCCACCGAGGATTACCTTATTATATTAGCCCTATCGTATCTCGCTTGGAGATTCAAATACCGGAGGCCCCCGTCTCTATTTCCATGACTTCGGGGAACTCAGCGTCTGACTCGGAGGTCGGTTCCCGCGTCCTACCACATGTATACCCAGACGCGCATACACGCGGATAGCCCATGTATCGTCGAATTGTCAAGCGATCTCGGAGACAAGTCATGGGAGGCAGGTGATTGCGTCCTAGGCCTCATTAAGTACCTATTGCCGATCCTTTAGGCCAATCGCACTTACTGCGCCTTTTAGCTCGGTGTTCCAACCATTAACTCTGAGGCTAAATCATGTATGCATTCCTCATACAAAGATGAGGAATTGCAGGTGAGATCCCTGTCATATCGTCGACTTGTTGTACGTATTCAAGTGCTGTTGTGAATCTGCAACGAGTTAACGCATTACAAGTTGTAGAACTGATACTGTTTTGGGCCGAGATTATATAGGTCGTGTCGATTCTGGTCGTAGTACGCTTTAATCCACTGTTAGCCATGTAGGTTATTTCAGGCACAGATAAAACTTACGGTTCCTACCGAGGTTCACGTCATAGACGCATATATGGATCCAAAACCCTTTCCTCCGCCCCTCAACCCCTGAAGCATCCTCTAATACTCTATCAGATATATCCTCAGTTCTCCGTGGCGTGTTTCTCCAGCACTTCATTCCCTCAACATCTGCTCGTTGCATTCTTGTCTCCTCCTTTCCCTGTTTCTCCATCAGAAAAAGGTCAACCGCCTTGTACCAATCCCAATCCCAGCCCATTACGGTGACATCTGTGGTAGGGGGCACAACCCTCTCCAGGAACGTATCCATTTTGGGCAGAAAGTGGTCGTGCAGTCTATGACTGAGGATTTTCTTGTCGGAATAGGGCCAGCCTATTTCGAGTGAGTAGTCTTCTTCGTGTTCTAACCTTTTGAATGAAATTCGCAAACTTCGCAGACATGGGAATATTGGCCTAGCTGGAGCTTTGTCTCGAGAACTTTTGCTGCTGGTGAACCAAAGTTCGAGTGGTAATATTTTCGCATCCCAAACAAAATCAAGGAATGTGATGTCTGCCAGCCTCTGCCAGGAAAAAACATCCTGGATGCTCCGCATGAGGACCGGCGATTCGATATGGATGGTATTAGTTTTGTAGAGGACATCTATACCTTCCAGGTAACTAAATCATGTGCAATCAGTTGCTATGCCGAAACGGGATATGGATGACCTGGCTTTCTTCAGGTCATGTATTCCGATGTCCACTCACGCCTGTTTGCAAGATAACAGCCAACCCATAATACCAATCTGGCATTTTTTTGGCCACTCCCCAGGCCATTTTGCACACCTCCCAGACCCCTTAAGACAACCATCCTTGTTGGGATTAATCGAGCTCAGGTCCGAATAGTCGTTAAGTGCCGGCTGAGTTGTATCTGGCGGAGACCTGTGGCAAACACAGCTAAACCATCTCCATTCCGGCCTCTTTCCTTCTTTCCTTTGCAAGGACTTCTTCTTTTCAATCCTTCGCGAGGCCCTCTCCCCTTCAGCCCTTCCCAAGGACCCCGTTATCACTCTGGCTTCGACGATAGATTGGTACTGCATCCTAGAATACTCAATCCTAGCATGAAGCGCATGATGCGGCCAACCCGTATGCGGTTCGTCGGCCAGATCGAGTGGGTACCGGAACTGGAGGTCCATGTGGACCGTTTGTTCGCCAAAGGCCAGGATCAAAATTTGACGACGGATCTCGAACGGAACCCGATGGAGTACAAAGTTTGTGTTCTTTCCTGTAATGCCCTGGTCCTGTATCTGACTTGGAAGGACGACTGAAATGGTATTCTCCGAAGCCTGAAGGGTAAGCTGATGGTAGTCATTCTCCTTCCGTTTCTGAGTCCGTTTCTTTTTGCTGCGAGACGACCACGGCCAGATGCAGCTGATTAAGTTTTCAGCAATACGGTAGCACTTTATAAGCGCGGCATATAGAATAAAAGCAACGAGTGCGATGATGGACCAGACGGTAATTAACAAAGACTCCATGCGAGTGTCTCCGGGCGGTGACCATGATGACCAGCCGTCGAGTGTCTCCCTAACCTCGGCTCGGATGGATATCATCGTTAAAATGTCTATAACTCAAGGCAATATGCCCTAGTTGTGGATGAGGTGAATTTCCTTACATTCTGAAGTTGTTATTCTCAACTCTATTTAAAGGTGCACGGATGCATCGGGCCTTGATTTCCCCATAAGGGGTATGCGCGGTGGTGGGGTGCTGTTATACTTGATGAATGCCTAAACTCGATGAATGCAATGACCTTCAAAGCAAATACAAGAATATAGTCGATGTTTAATACCATAGGTCCACCTAGTTATAAATCTGAGATGTATCTTGCAACCTTTCTCAGTAATTCAATATAATCCATACTTTCTTGTACAAATTGCCAATCATTTTATTTAATTTAATTCAATTCATCTAAATTAGTAATAATAACCTTAAAAGCTGAAGTTATATACTTGTATTTTTTCCCTTCAACAATCAAACCCCGCTCTTTTAGCGCTTTTGTCTTTCTATTATATGCCGTATAAATTTAAACCTGAACACCCACTAGCACCAGTCCTCCTACTGAGACACCAATCATAATCTCCAATCCACGCGAGTATAGGGGCAAGTCCTTTTCCTGAAAGTACTGCGTCCCATACATCAAGCCTGAGATGGCTGACATCACCCAGAGCCTATAAAATCCAATTAGCCGTCGTTTCATACAGCAGATCTCCGCCAACTGTCACCCCTAATATACAACGGGTTTTAGAACTTACGCAATACTGATACTCCTCTCTGCCGGATCATGGCAGTTCAGCTGCAACCAGGTATTCTGCGCCGGATGGTAGCCGACTGCAAACGCGTTCACGGCTGTCCACAGTCCCCAACGGCCCCATTTTCCCACGTGTGGCTGTGTTGCACGAGCTACTATTAAAGTGGTGATATAGCAGCTTATTGCAATTATCACCATGAGGCCGCGTCGGTTTGTGTAATCACTGAGACGCGCGAAGAGTAAAACGATTCCAAGGGCGATGACGGGTCCAATGCAGGCAAGTGCGTTGGCGCTGGTGCGGTCAAAACCCAGGGACCTAGAATAAGTCAGCAAATTATAGTGGCTTTTCAAACTAGAAAAGGGAATGAGAGCTGGCATACATGATAATTGTTGGCGTGTAAGTTGTGAGCGAGCTCCATGTCGAGAATACAAGACTCTAGACACAAGATGCGGCCAGCGGCGCCAGTGGGATAGTGTTTTCCAGACCTTAGCCGGTGTGATATGTATATGCTGAGGCTCGTAAGACTTGTTTGGAAGATCTGCGGCGATGCGTTGCTGAAGTAGTGCGCCGTCGGATTCTGAGATGCGCACAAGGCCCTCGAAGAAGAGAGGACGGGGGCGTTCGGGTGAACCGGGGAGAAGGAATCCGATGAGGAGACCAACGGCAATAGTGAAGATACCCTCAACTATGTTTGCAGTCAGTACAATGCGTGAATGAGGCTACATTGGTCCCTGGGGAGAATATAAACGTACGGAGAAAAATCCACTGCCAGCCCGGTCGTCCATGAGTACCTCCGAGCTTCAAGATACCAGAGGCGAGTAGGGGACTCAATGCATTCCCTCCGAACATGCCGAAGAAAAATATTGCTACTCGCGTTGCCAATTCTTTATGCCGGTACCAGGTAGAGAGGGTGTATATGGCACCTGGTATGTATTCGGCTTCGGCCAACCCCAGAAAGCTCCTTATGATAAGAAACCCAGTTCTGTCGCGCACAAATATCTGTAGAGTCGCTATTAAGCCAAAGATGATAACTTGGATACTGATGTATATTCGAGGCCCGATCTAAGACTCGTTAGTATATTGCTCTGCTTTGCTCGGGCCTTGATAGGCTCGGTGCATAACTTACACGTTAGAGAAGCATGTTGGACGGGATTTCAAGGACTACAATACCAAGGAACATCATCTGGTTTCCGAGATTGACATCTGCTTAGGTGATTTTGATGTCGGCTTTGAGGCCGGCAGTGAGGGCGCTGGCTAGATTCATACGGTCAAGCTGGAAGACAAATAAACCAAGAAAGAGGAGTGGGAGGACAGAGAAATCAACTCTGTAGGGAGGTTAGCCATGCTTGCAGATTCCGAATTTCTTGAGAATAGTCTGACCTCGATCGAGCATGCAATGAAGCTGCCGTGTCTACATTGTCGCCGACCGCCTGGATTGAACCTGGGGCGGTCGAAGATTCCGTAATATTTGAGGATTTTTTCAAGTCCTGAATTGAAGCTGGTGAAGAGCTCGGAAGGTCTATGACTCCTGAAGACTTCAAGTCTTCAGAATCTAGAGTGGCGACCATAATTACACAGGTTGAAGAGGCGTATACATTAAGTTAGGGAGTCAAGAAAAATACAAGAACTCAAACACGGGGAGGGAGTGGGGTAAAATATCTATCAACCTTCATTGTCTTGATCACACAATCCTATAACTGCGTACGTACTTCCACATGGCAAGCAAGGATGCATGGCATCTATCGTCCAACGAGGGGAAGGCCCCTACTACGCCATACAGAATAAACTCCCAGCCCACATGCACCCCATGTGTTCGGTGTCAATTGACGGAAATTCAAATTACTCAACTGTGCGGTTTGTTCTTGGATGCGATAAGAAAGTCATAATCACGCCTTACACCCACTCCATTGCGCACTCAACGTCTGGCCGCCCCACATCTGACACTAAAATCCAAACCCCGAGGTTTTGGTGATGGCTTGTAAGTTTTCCATCTGCTAAATAAAAATTAACGGCATTTGGCGGCTTTGGCGATTTTAAATCGAAATCTTTCTCTATTTTCATGCCCTTTGGTATTTTATATTCTGTGTTATCTCAGAATCAAGACATTATGCCTGGAATCAAAAGAGTAGCTGTTATTGGCGCGGGCTCTGCCGGTGCCATCGCTGTAGACGCATTAGCGCAGGAACAGGCATTTGACGTCATTCGCGTCTTTGAGCGTCGGGAGAAGGTCGGCGGATGTTGGTACGTAGGCAACTGAGACTCACTGCACGCCCTCTTTTTGGTTATAGATTTTTATAAATCTCGCAAGGCCATACCACGACAGCATAACATATTGGAAATGCTGACTTGCTTTTTTTAGGGTCCAAGACCCTGCCCACAGATCCACTCAGCTCCCCGACTTCAAGACACTCGCCAGCCGCACCGGAGACAAACCACATGATATCCCTTCCTCTCTCCCAACATATGTCCCGCGCTCAACACAATATCGCCACGATGAAACATCCGTCTACCCGCTTCTCGAGACAAATATCGACTACCATACGATGGAATTCTCACAAGAGCCCATTCCCGTGAAACAGACATCACGGTCAATCCAACGGCATGGCCCCAGCACCCCTTTCCGCCACCACACAGTGGTTCAGCAGTATATTGAAGGACTGCTAGACAGAAAGGGGTACAAAGATTTCGTGGAATGCGGGGTGACGGTGGAGAGGGTTGAGAAGGTCAATGGGAGTTGGAAGCTGACTCTGAGAGAGGCGGGGGCAGAGCGGGATTACTGGTGGGCGGAGGAGTTTGATGCGGTGGTGGTGGCGAGTGGACATTATACGGTTCCACATGTTCCCGATATTGAGGGACTGGAGGAATTCGCCAGTGCATACCCCGGGTCGGTAGAGCATAGTAAGGGGTACAGAGGAGCGGAAAAATATCGACAGAAGGTACGTTCGACAAGAAAACATTCGTCGAGTTTGTTTTTTGTTTGTGCAAATACTAAAGCCGACGTAGAATGTTGTTGTGATTGGCGCATCAGTCTCTGGGATGGACATTGCCCGTGACCTCATCGGAGTCGCTCAGCACCCGATCAATGCTGTGGTGCGAGGAAAATGGCATCCTTATTTCGGCAAGTCGGCGTTCGACCACACTGATACCAAGACGCGGTCAGCTATCAAAAGGATCGAAAGCACAGGAGGGCGCAGGACTATCTTTTTCGAAGACGGGTCGAACATTGACAACGTCGATAATATTATCTTAGGCACGGGGTACTCATGGACCCTGCCTTTTCTTCCTGACTTTCCAGTCACAAATAATCGCCTGCCGGGTCTCTACCTACATATCTTTCAGCGACAAGATCCTACTCTTGCATTCGTTGGCGCTGTGAGTCCTAATCCCCTAAGTCCATTCTCTCTGCATAGTCAAAAAGAACAAGTGACTGATTTTGGTTAAACCTAATAGATTGCTGCTGGCTTTACATTTAAAGCCTTTGAATGGCAGGCTGTGCTTGCAGCCCGATATTTTGCGGGCCGCTAGAGCTACCGCCAGTCGTAGAGCAGGAGAAGTGGGAGACGGAACGCATCGCAGTCAAAGGCGACGGCGTCCCCTTTACCGCGCTGTACCCTAACTTCGAAGAGTATTTCGAGACCGTAAGACAGCTTGCCGGAGAGCCTGCGCCGGGGCAACCTGGAAGAAGACTTCCCAAATTTGGGAAGGGCTGGAGGGAGTTATTCGATAGTGGACACCAGAGAAGGATTGAGGCGTGGAAGAAGGAAAATGAGACGCGATCAGGAGCAGGAAATTCTGTAGCTGTAAAAGCCAGATTGTAATATACTATCGGGTTGAAGAAGTAATCATTGTGTGCAGAAGCCTTTTGAACAGTTCCGCTGATGTTGTTTCGCATCACTAGTAGACCAGTAAGATAACGGGGTACCACACTCATGGTGAGGAGGTAATGAATGTATGCTGCATTACCGTTTAGTTTCCAATTCCCATAATCTTACTCCAACATTGAAGAAATAATCGAAATCGCCTGATTCCATCCAGGAGCCTACAGAGGTTGAGGTTGGAATAGTGTGGAGGCGGGGTAGATGAGATTAGGTTGGTGTGCATAAAATTTGGCACGGGCCACGCTGTGTCTCATTTTGGCAGTCGCCACCTATGGGGCCACTCCAGCCGCTGGTGGAGCAAGGTGGGTGGTGGCGGCGTATATATTTAGGTACAGCCCACATACATCACAACGTCAAACCTCACTTCCTTCATAATCACACCCTGTATGCTTTGGTGAATTTTTATAAGGCCTTACATTATTTTGCCTTGTGCCACCCCCATTTCCAGGCCTACCCGTTCCCCGACGTTTTTCCCCTGTGGCTATCGAGGTCTTCGAGAGCGATAATAGTAAACTGCAAAGGTACCATTGTATGAACGACAGTTGATTTTTATACTGTACACTCGATTTTTGATATAAAGAGAACGACTCTATCAGCACGGCTTAAAACGCTCTATCATAACATCCTATCATCTAATTCTAGAGTTTAGATGGCTCCCCAAGTGCCGCTGTCTGTTGCTTATAAAGCTTCACCAGCTGACGAACTCCAAGATCAAACATCACGTCTTCGCTGCCACCAGGGATACGGGCACCGGGAACTTCACGGTAAATTTCTGGCACATGTTAGTACTGGACATGATATCACTAGGAGACAATATAAGTGGGGTATTCTTACTCTCGACAAGCTCTCCTTGGCCCGTTCTGGTGTAGCCGTTTCCTCCGAATAACAACACAGCGCATCTCGCGCACTCGTCAAATACCCTTCCAGCTTGTGCCTTCACCATTGCTGTGAGACCACCCAATTTGAGATCCGCTTCGGCCTTACTCAGCTTGGTCATCTGGTACACAAACTGATCGACCCAAGCAGACTGACTCTCGAGCTCAGCGCCGCATTTCGCAAGGCGGTTCCTTACGACGGGTTGATCCATCAGAGTCTTTCCAAACGCCTCTCTCTTCAAGCAGTACTCGAATGCAGCAGCCAGCGCCACGCGAGACTGGCGGGTGACACCAATTGCAATGGTCAACCGCTCGTGGTTGAAGTTCGTCATCACGTACTTCATACCCAAACCTTCCTCACCAATCAGATTCTCGACGGGCACTTTGACATCGTCGAGCTCGATGTAAGTAGTACCAGCGCAGATTTGACCAGCAACCTTGAGTCTCCGCATGGTAACTCCTGGGTAACCCTTCAATGGCACTTGGATCATCGAGATGCCAGCGGCTCCAGGGCCACCAGTTCGGACAGCCATAGCTGAATAGTCGGCCCAGATACCATTGGTGATCCTATACAGATGAGCTAATTGTGTGTACTAACAAAGAATTTAATTACTTACCATTTCTTGGTTCCGTTGATAATGTAATGCTTGCCATCCTTGGTTTTGATAGCGGTGGTTGTGATGTTAGCGACATCAGAACCCGCGTCAGGCTCGGTGATAGCAATGCAAGTGCGCTTTCTCCCCGTGAGAAGGTCGGGAAGGAAGCGTTCTTGGAGCTGTGCATTTCCAAACTTGATGACGGGAGCAACACCAAAAGCCATGCCCACAGTCACTGACGCGGACGGACCGGCAAGACCGGAACGTGCCATCTACACGGAAAAAATCATGTCAGCTGATGATATTAATCCGAATCGTAAAATAGAGTAAATACCTCGTCAACGTAAATCGCGGTGTGCAAATAATCCCAGTCCTCAACCTTAATTCCTCCGGGCATCTCGTGGATGCCCAGCTTCTTCAGCCATGCCACGGGCAACGGCGCAGGAAGGTTGGGAATCAGAAAGTTGTTATCCGCAAACTTCTTGAAGACATGCTCTGGGACCGTCTCTTCACGCTCCCACTCCATCGCATGCTTGAGAAGGTTCTCCTCCATAAACTCGCGGCACGTCTTCTGCCATTTCAGATGCGACGGGCTGTAGTACGGGGACGGGAATCCGCTGAGGTACGGCGGCTCCGAGAAGGGGATTACGGCGCGATCGGTGGAAGACATGGTGGATTATTTGATTTTGATGTTCTAGATGTTTGATTGTAGGTTGTGGCGTGACGTTATGTCTTCATATATATCTGTTGGCTGAGAGGCACCCGAGGCTTGGGTCGGTTAACCCGAACCCCTCTCCAGTGAGTGACCGATTTGGATGCAGGTAGTCACATGCCGCCATGGGTAGGTACAATTAACCGTTCTGTTTGTGCTGTGCATAACAGGAGTCTACATTGCCGAATTTATCAAAATAGACTTTTGATACACGTATGACACAGTTCGTGCACAGAGAGCTCAGCTCTGCCAAGAATGAATGAACAGGGGAGCTTGTTGAAGAGGTACAGGAGAGAGATGGGAAAGATCAAATCACGTGTAGAAACATTGAGGAATCTGGTGCTATTTATCCAATTAAATAATAGCCAGGAAATTTACAATCTATCATTCTATGGAAACACTCTCTGCTAGGAGATATTACAGCTTCGCTGTGGTCTTCTTCGAAGCATCTCTCAACTCTCGGCGTAGGATTTTTCCGGACGCGTTTTTGGGAATTGCATCCACAAATACGACACCGCCTCTTAACTGCTTGTAGCTCGCCACTTTAGATTTTACAAAGGACTTGATCTCTTCCTCGGATAGTTTATTGCCCACCACTACGAATGCGCGTGGCACTTCTGTTCCGTCTTGCTCAACACCGATGACGGCGGCATCTAGAATAATCGGGTGCGAGAGAAGGATAGCTTCTAGTTCGGCTGGTGCGACTTGAAGGCCCTTGTATTTGATAAGTTCCTGTGAATGTCAGTACAGGATCTTCCCGAGCGGAAATTGGTTGATATGCTTTACCTTCTTCCGATCCACAATGTAGACTAGGCCATTATGTATCTCCGCAATGTCTCCGGTCAAGAACCATCCGTTAACGAAAGCTTCTTTCGTCACCTTGGGGCTATTATGGTATCCTCTGGTGACCACGGGACCTTTAACAAGAACTTCTCCACGTTGTCCGGCAGCAACATCATTTCCGTCGTCATCAACAAGTCTAAGAGGTTCAAAGTTAACATCGAAATATGAAAAGTGATCAAAATACTAACCTCAGCTGCATATTAGGAAGTACCGGGCTGACACTGCCGGTGTCGTCATTCTTACCCCAAGGCATTGCTGTCACACTACCAGTCGTCTCACTCAATCCCCAAGTCTGACTTATAAACGTCTTGCCCTTCCCCAACTTTTGACTCGCCGCCAGCTGCAGCTCCTTTCCGAGCGGTGCAGCTCCACTAACTGCAATTTCCAGGTGTTCGAATTGGTCGGTTACCGCGGGCGATTTGGCAATCAGGAGGTAGATAGGCGGGACGCTGAAGAAGAAAGTAATTCGGTAGCGCTTGTTAAAGTCCAAAAACTTTTGGAAGTCGAACTTGGGCATCCAGTATACCGGGCCGCCCATGTAGAATGGGTTGATGAAATATCCCTGAACTCCAGCAATGTGGGCGGCTGGTAGATGGGCGAGGGTCCTGTATTCGAATGGGCTTCCGCGCTTCGCTGTATACTCTCTACCGAGCTCGCCAGTAATGAAGGCCGCCGATACTATATTCGAATGGGATAGGAGGACTCCTGTCAGATGGCTGATCAGCTCAGGTATTAAGAGGGGAACATGTGAGAGAGACTACCTTTTGGAGGTCCAGTGGTTCCCGATGAATAGAGCAAGCATACAAGGCTATTTTCAAGCTCCTCCTTATTTGTGATCCTCTTCCAATCGAGCTTCTCATTAGAGATACAGTTCTGATTGTTTCCAAGCGAAGTCAGGCCCCATTCCGGGCTGGATTTCAAACACAACACCCGGTTGAGAGGCACGCCGCACTGCTTCGCTGCTGCTACAGCGACCTCCTGGGTGTCGGGGCTGCACACTAGTAAGTTGCTACCTCCTTGAGTGATCTGACGCGCCAATTCGGGTGTCGTAAAGGATGAACTCGCAGCAGAGTACACGCCACCTGCAGCGACAACTCCATAAAAGAAAACTGGTAGAAGAGGCTGGCCAGATGATATGCACACGACAACATCTTTACCGAGGCCCGCCGCACCAATGTTGAAGTTGCGTCTCAGTCCATGGGCGATTCTCTGGGTCAAGTCTCGTGCTTGCGATTTGGTGACGGAGTTGGCATTGTTGCCGGCTTCAATATGAATTTTGGTGTCCTCTGACGCGTCACAATGTTTCGAGTCTATAATAGAAATTAATTGGTTTGGTTTTGAGGTGGCAGATAGAGCTCTGGTACGAACCGAACAATAAGGACAAGACGTCTACGTCGGGCACGGTGTAGTTCTGGTCAGCCTGGTATAGCATAGTGGCGATTCGAATGATAACTCTACGCTGATTTGAAGATAATCTACGTGTAACTTGCTTTGATATCGAATAATTATATCCTAAAAATGGGTCAATCTGCTGGTAATCAATAACGATATTATGAAAGCTGGGTGGACTTGGGTGGATATCACAGGTCCTTTGGTTGCCATGGCCGAGGTTTTGGACGGTAAACTGATAGGGTAAAGTACGACAGCAGTGCGGGGTGGTGGGGCGTGGGGAAGAAAATGAGGGGAACCCTGCAAGGCTGATTGCCGAGGACATACATATTTACTTTGGTCGCTGCCCTTTTAAATGTTAATTGTCTACGAACAGGGGGTAGGGTAGCCCCACAACTGTAGCTAATAGAGTAGTGGTAGGAAGCCTGCTGCTTTTCCACACGTATACAGAGTTCCTACGCGTACTACACGTAGGAATCAATAACAAAAATGGAGGTTCCAACGCCAAAGACACCGCAGAAGCAAACGACTCGTGATATACGCCTAAAAATTCAGACGCTATATTATAATGCAGAATGGACAATAAGCAATATTTGCTTACAGCTGAATCTTACCTGGCGGCAAGTGTAGTATGCACTTGACTCACGACCTACTCCGCAACGGCACGCCTGTGGCCGTAAGGCAATACTTGATACCCCTCGACGAAAACAGCTAATTGAGTGGGTTACATCCTCTCGAGAGTCTCGATATACACCTTGGATTGAAATTCCCTCTATTTTAGGGTGGAACTGTGGAGAAAAGGTAATAAGAACAGCA